>JAMKCH010009011.1:0-116154 GCA_023653785.1 Ophioderma brevispina
GGAAAACCAGCAAAAGGTAAACTTTGAGCATGTCGCTTTATAATTCGGAACGTTTCAAGTTCATCCGTTCTCATGAACACTATAGAGGGCATCCTTCATTCCTTATCTGGCGATATCCTTTGGCGTATGCTATATATTGAAAAATGAGCAACTCAAAACCACATTTTGCTTTCACTTTCAAGACATTTTATGTCCAACTACAAAGTAAGAAATCTATTGCATATCTAATCTATATGAAATCACTACATATTATAAAGACACACTATATGGATGCCTTGAAATCTCTCGTTGCACCTTTAATACTGGTATCTGTGAAAATATTATAAATTAGTTTTAAAATTAATGCATCCATGAAAATATTTTTAAAAGTATTTCAAATTTTATGATTTAAACAATACTGGTATCTGTGAAAATATTAAATTCATTTTAAGAATTTTGAATTAACATCTGAAAAATATTTTAAAATTAATAGTACAGGAATATTTGATAATGCTGCTACTTTATTGAGAATAACATTTCCCCATTTACATTTCCTACAAATTGTATTGTCAGTTTGTTTTTCAGACTTGATCAAAATTTCAGCAGCATCCATTGCTCTTGAGGTTTGGCGTACAAACTGTAGTACATTCAGTACAAGATGAAACCCTTGGCACAAAAAAAGATAAAACCTGACCTCTATCATTTTTGTTCCATTCTCTGTAAAAGCTGTATTCTAACTATAGTGGAGCAATAATTTCTTGGCCAAGTTAATAGATGCACCCGCTTCCCTATCCCTACCCAAACAGTGCACCACTGAGTTGCACATACATGTAGGCCCAGTTCAAACAGCGCGTGCATGTGTGTGTGCGCCATCATGCGATTGCCAAGAAATTATTACTCAAGCTATCAGGGGCGGATCCAGGAATTCTCAATAGGGGGGCGCCCGTCACTATTCGCTTTTAAAATTTTCCGGCTCGCTTCGCTCGCCGGGTAGACCCAATTTTTTTTCCACTCGGTTTTCAAGCACCAGAGCACCAAACAACACAACAAAGAAGAGTACCCCCCTGCCCTTCAGAATTTCAAACAGGGTGAAAACAAATTGTGTCTACCCGGCAAGCACAGCGAGCCGGAAGATTTTACAAATTGTGTTGGCAAGGGCGCCCACAAAAGGTCAGTTTCCTAGATATACAGGGCGCCTGGCGCCCTGTGTGGCAAAAGGCATTTTTCTACATCTACAAGGCGCCCGGCGCCCTTTGGGTTTGCCAAAAAATAGGGGGGCGCGCGCCGGGTGCGCCCCCCCCCCCCTAAATCCGCCTATGGCTATAGTAGCAAATTTTGAACTATGGCTACATCAGATATGGCTGCTATATTGTGTTTATAATTACTACACAATGAAACTATAACCTTTTGCTTCGGTGTTGTTAACAATTTGATTACAGTTCATGTCCCATTTTATAGTAAATAGATTATAGTGGGTACAATAATATTGTACATTTAAAACTATAGCTACTGCAGTTGAAGTTTACCACAAGATGATACTTCGATTATGTTAACCCTCACTGTATTCAATAACAGTTCTCCCCATCTTAGAGTGAACACACTATAGATTGCAGGACAATGTGACCGCAATATGATGTCCATGTGATATGCATTGTAATGTCCATATTCAAAATAAAATATACATATCAAGCATGAATTGATGGGACCAATTATGATTTTAACTGACTTTTATTTTCATCAAAGGTCATGTTTCCATGCCTGATATTTGAACAGCCTGCAGCACGATTGTGACTTATAAAGGAATTCTGCTTTGAGGTGGATGCTAATTCAAATCCCCAGTCCTCAAATCAAACTCTTATGTTGCAGAAAAGAAATAGCAAAAGGAAGATGGTTTACAAGCCTACTGTAGAATAGAGATGACATATCAGAGTGCCTTCACAATTGGCTTTGAAAGGCTTAAGAATTAAATCGTGATGTAAAGGTGAAACAAGAGGTTTCACATATCAGGTGTCTGTAAAAAAAAAAATTGAAATCTCTGATTTTTACTGAGTGTTTAGGTTCCATCAAAGTATAAGTATGTCATTGAAAGGATTAAGCTGAGGAAGGATTCTTTGGTACAAAAATGGTGATTTTGAAATTTCTAATTTGTAGTGGAGCAAATATAAATTCAGCCGTGTTTGTATTCTGAATCAAATCAAAATCACCTGTTTTCACTTTTAAAATAGTGCTTGTTCCGAATCGTCTTTGGGCACCATGATTTAATCAAGTAGTATCAATTTGATATCAAATAAAAGGCACATATTTCTCTCAATTCAGCTTCTCTAAAATACATTAGCACTTGTCAAATTCAATCCCGGCCCTGGGGGTCCCGGGACTAGCGAGGGTCTTAGCCGGGAATGTACATTTTGCTGTCGTGACACCCCACTTTGTCCCGCTAAAGTAGCCCGAAATCCCGGGTAGCCGGGGCCTTACATTTTTTGTACATCCAACAGCAGCGATGTCCTGGCCCCTACTAGCCGGGCTCGGTGTGACAATCCCCGCATATTCTCGGGCAATGGGCGCGGGGACTGCTTTAAACTCTTTGTACAATCCCGGTACGGTCCCGGCTAGGCGACAAACAGGTCTCTAGCCTATATAATCACACACATTTGGGGATGCCGGACCAGGGAGGAGTGTAAGAAACGAGCCGAAATTTCACCACACGTGCCGTGTGTGCTACTTGTAGGATTGCCTTTCACGACATGGAAGAGATCGCACTGCAATGGTAGCTATATAAAATGGAAATATACGCAGATCTGACGGGCGATACTGCTCACTGATAGCCTGGTTTTATATGGTGTGACACAGGGTTTAAAGGTCCAACGTTTATGTCCCGCGGAGACGGGACAAATTTTTTGTACTCCCCGGCTTAAGTCCCAGCTATAATCAATGATGTCCGGCGGGCGGGGGGGAAAAGCTAACGTACCATTCCCGGCCAAGTCCGGCTAACATCCCGGCTTGAGGGGGCAATAAATTTTTTGTACCTGCCCGGCTATGTTCCCGGCATATACCCGATATGTCCGGGACCCCAGGGCCGGGATTTGTTGACTTGCACAAGTGCATTACTTTCTCAAGCTACTGACAAAAACTGCATTTTAATGGGAAATATCAATATTAACATAGTAGTGAAATAGGGTTGCACTCTCCATTATCGCATTACTCTAACAACAAACAATAGTTGGTTTCCCCACAATAATGATGGTCGGCATATACAAGTGTCAGGCTACCGTATCAAGTAGTGACATGGTAGACAGAAATCAGAACACGCACTTAGACTTCTGTTGACCAATTCAAGGTAAGAATGAAATTATCGAGTGTTTCAATATACATGAAATAATATGTGATGACTGTCTCGAAATCTTTAGTTGCACCTTTAAGCTTGTTGTTGTGTGTGTGTGTATGTGTGTTTGTGTATATGTGTTAATGTACAAGCATTTGTGAGGTGAAGAGAGATAAGGAGAAAGAGCCACCCAAATAACAGGAAACGTCTAGGAATTTCAGTCTGAGAGTGAGATAATGCAACATGTTAAAAATGATATAACTGCAAAGGAAAGGGGCCATTTTGTGATCCACAGCCTCGTCCCCGTCTTACCTCGAAAAGTTGCATTTTTATATTATTCTGAACGGTTTGGCTAAGTATGAGTAGTGTGCCCAATCTGCGTGCAAATTTGATCGCATCTGTTAGAAATTCGAAAATTTTGTATTTTCTGTCCGTAAACGGACAGAAATTAATGTACAGTGAGTCTATAGGAGATTGTGGCTTACGAACATTTGCTCATAACACGCAAGATCAGAATCACCTGAAATTTGGGAATAAGCTTTTCTCAAGGATATTAGCGAAGGCTATGAACAAAACAGCCTGGAGTTAGAATACGACAATGCATATTGAATAAAATTGGTTTTGAAATAAGTAATAGTTTTTTAAAATAATTTCACTATTTTTATGAAGATGTTTGCAAGGTTACATAACACTTAGAACAGACATGGACGTCACAAATAGTAACTCCAAGCCATAAATAGTACCTCCTAGCCGTAAATAGTATCTGGCTTGTGATATGGCATGCGGTAATGCCAGTGAAAGGTCCCTTACAGACGTAAATAGTACTTGAGGTGTTGATGAAGACTAGCATGCTTTGGTTGAGTCATGATGAAAAGAAATTAAACAGTTACTCACAAGCAAAAATTTGCCTCACCTGAGAGCTTTTGATATGTATCACTAGTCCTTGTTCGCCTCATTGAAAGGAGGATGGGTTAAAGAAGCCATTTCCATCAGGACTGTAAAAAGCGATCTCAACCGGGACCGTGGCCACCTAACTTTCGAAGTATAACTCACGTACGTCAGGCAACTGTGACCTGACTTGATTCACGGTCCGATGTTTTTTGACCAATAGACTGCATCTATCACCAGTTCATCAATGAGTGAACAAGAATAGTGTATTCACGAAAAGCTCTCAGCGTGCAGCAAAATTTGCATTTTGGTAACGTTTAAAGGGGGAGACCCAATTTAAGCATATGAAGTTTTCATTTTGATTTAGAAATGGAGGTCCCCAAAACCCCATCGGTAAAGTTTAGGATTATTAAACCTTTTTGTTGTGAGGGCTAACAACATGATTTTGTAAGCCCCATAGAGTTACCGACCAAAATGGGGCCAAATTTCGTTTACACTCACAACCAAAATCTTGTAGCCATACCAACCAATTTCAGGGTTAAATGAGAAAAACTAGTAGTTTGCTTCTGATACCAAAATTTTGATCCACTTCCTGTAAAAATTCTGGGGTCCCTGCAGACGAGGACTATAGCGATAGGGCTAATTTATTTCATCATAGATACTTGATGTGTGAAATCGTTGTTTTCTAAAGGCGACTGCATGAGTATTGAAAGATGCATGAAAATTTAGCAATTTATTAATGAAGTATATAAACAAAATATACTGCCTTTATTCAAGCCTGCTTAAAAATACAGTCCTCGGTGACATCAAGCAGGCCTACTTTTCCTTTTCAGGAAAATATTAGGCCCACTTGATGTCACCTCAGGCCCATAGTTTTAACCCAGAGCCTCTCATGGCAGTATAATTTGTACACTAATTGACAGTCTCATACATAAAGTTCAGACAGTCCCCCAAATTAGGATAAAAACCTGTCATATGATATATTAGCAGCAATCAATATGGTTCAGTGTGAAGTAGCATTAACCCAACATTAAGGTTAAAGCTTAGTCTATGGCACTACAATCATGTCAATAGTCATGTTTTAAATACATAGTCCACAATTTGTGAGATTGCAGGTAGAAACTTGTTCTTTGGGATTATATGCCACTGATTGATAGTTCTGATCTGGACTGCTGATTACAGAACTGCAGATACTGTAGATTGTGCATTAGGCCCTGCCACTTGATTTTTAGTTTCTTGTTGCCGCCGGGGCGGATTGGTGCCGGGGTGAAATAGTCATTATTTGGTAATAATTCATTATTTTGTAATACAAATTTCCAATTAAAGGAGAAACTGTATCAAGAATAACTTAGATCATATACTCTATTAAAACAATTATTGACACATTGAAGTGGTTTCATGGAACACGGATTAATAATAACCATCAAACGAATTAAAAGCATTTTGTTCCTGACCATGCTCATTTGACTTCGCGCACTAGTATATTGGATATGTAATTTGTGTTATGTGTATACGGACGCACAGTAGCGTCATACATCTTCACGCATGTGCTTTCATACTGTGGTATGTCATATTGCATGTATGACCTCAACGTGCCGGTCGTATCGCATTACACGTTATGCACAAGGGCGCGATTTTAAATAGCACATTGTCAGACTAGATTGTTTTTAATTCTGTTTAGGGTTATATAATTTCCCGTTTTTCTATGAAACCACTCGATCTGTGGTCAAAAATATTTTATCGTGTATGTTTTAATAGTATTCGTTGTACGGGTTCTCCTTTAAAGTTTTTATTTTTCTCTCTCTCCTCTAATCCATATGTGACTCAAATCAGTGACAGGTCACTATGGGCTGCCCTACTATCAGACTCAATTTAAAGATCAGATGCAGGGGTTATACTACCAGACTTGGAGTCAGGGTGAAGGTCATCTGTCAGTATTAATATAATCCAAAAATCAAGTTGAATTATAGTTTTCAAGGTGGCAGGTCACTCACTGCAAAAATGGATAAAATAACATATTCCGTTTATAGAAATGTAACGACTAGTCTCCAGCAGACAAGGAGAATATTTAGATTCCATATCTGGAAGGCCCTTAATATTCAATTCTGGTATAGGGTTTAACGCCCACCACTTGTTGATAAAATAGGCCTATAATCTAGTGTGACTTGTAATCAAAATAGGTCAAAGGTCTTCATTAGAATGAAAAAAAAAACAGTAATCGTTTTCATCTCACATACAGATCACCAAAATATTTGACAGATATTCAGGAGGAGTGATCAATATCACAATTCCAGCTACATGTTAAGACCATATTGTGACCCAAATTTCCTGTTTTGAAAGTTGTTGTTTTGTAGCTTTTTGTTCTGAGATCCCACTAATTGGTCCCCGACGAACGAGTTCGGACCAAACCACGGGGACGATAAAATGGCAAGCGTCCAGTCCGTTCGGCCAGTCTGTTTGGATAAAAATGTTAACCCATGTTGTACACAATTTATCTGGAGTTTCCGTAAGGGCGACAATGATGCACTTGGTTGGAAAGAAGCGGGTTGAGAGGTTCTTGACCTGGCCTGATTAGATTTTGGGCGTTAAAATATGCTAATTGAGTATCTAATTTGCATTATTTATGAAAAAATGTTCTTCAAGGACTTTGTAAAAGTTTTCTGGCGTTCTGTAAGGTGTATAAGACGGTAACTGGTGGAAGGAAGCGGGGGCTGGATGAAGAGTTCTCAAACTGATTAGATTTTGGGCGTATTTCGGGCAAATTGAGATGCAAATGAGCTCATTAATATGCAAAAATCAAGCGTAAAATGCTAGGTTTTCAAACTGTGTATCAGATGCTCAAAATTCCTGAGCTGGATGAAAGAATATCATGGGGCAACATCTTTTTTGCATATGAAGTATTTATTATATGCGGCGTAGGTATGCCAATGAGCTAATTCAATATGATAATGGTTTGGATTCTCGAAATGGTACGTCGGTATATGCAAAATTCCTTGCTCCATGAGACTTACTATGCCATAGGGGATTTGCCAATATGAAAGGTTATATGATATGCGGCGTATGTAGCCAATGAGCTAATAAATATCTACTTGCTATATCTATGAAACGGTTTTGTCGGCTATTGCAAACTTCCTTTTTTCGTCATGAGGACTACTATGCCATAGGGGACGGGGGTGGGGTGTGGCAAGGGGGGTTGGGGGACCGGGACCCGTCCACTTCCGTACCCTCGGGGCGGATCTCGCTGGGGGGGAGACGGTGGGGGACCGGACCGGCGGGGGTGGGGGGCGATCCTGGAGGGGGGGGGGGATGGGGTTAGGGGGGGGGAGTGGGGGCAAGGGGTGGGGGGGGGAAGGGGGGGGGGGAGAGGGGGGGGGGGGGGGGACAGGTGGGGGAGGGGAAGGGAATGGGGGGTGGGGATCCGATAGTGGGGCGGATGGGGAGGGAGGGGGGGGGCCGCGGGGGAGCTGAGACGGGGAAGTGGGGGGGCGGCATGGGGGGGCGGAGGGGCATATGGGGAGGGAGGGGGGAAGGTGGCGGGGGAGGGGAGGGAAGGGGGGGGGCGAGGGGGGGGGGGGGGAGGGGCGGTGGGATCGCAGGGAGGGGGAGGGAGGGGTGGGGGGGGTGGGGAGGAGGGTGGGTAGGGTGTTGTTGACATGTTCGTGGGAGAGGTGTTGGAAGGTTGGGTGGGACGTAGCGGGGGGGGAAGGGGGGGGGGAGGGAATTGAAGGGTGGTGGGCGAGGGGGGGCCGAGGGGTGTTGAGGGGTGTTGGGGGGATGGGCGGATGCTGTTGCGGGGGTGTTGGGGAGGCGGTGGAGGGGAGGGTAGATGGTGTGTGCGGGCGGTGTTGGGCAGAGGGGGGGGGGTTTTTGCTGGGCGTGTGGGGATGGGGGGGGATTGCGTGTAAGGGGAGGGGTGGGGGTTGTAGTTGCCTTTCCTCATGTTTACGTTGATTGCGACATTCGGAGGGGACATATTTTACGCATCGCGTAATACGAGTTTGCCTTGTTACCCTCTGTTTCTGGTCCAATCATCAATTATTGGTGGATATTAGTGCCAAATGAGGAAACATTTTTGGGAAGGGGGGGGGGGGCCTAATAAAAAATCGGCCGCTGCCAGTTCTGCAATTTCTTTCATAATAGATGTCTTTGAGGTTGCATTTTAAGTCTTAGTAGAAAGTAGGAGAAAATCTAGGAGAAATTATACAGGAAGTGTTGTTTTGTCTATGCAACTCGCTGAAACATTTGAAACATAGTTGTTATGTCCCATTGAAAGTAATAATTGAATTGAAAAAAATAATGAATAATGAATTATCACTTGTCGTAATTGTAAAAATCTCCAACAAGAACTAAAAATCAAGTTAGTGTGCAGGGCCTTTATTATAATAAGCATGCTGTATGGATATGCTACGGTTGGACCCAAACTTTTGCTGTGGAGCCAGGGTAGGGACGGCGCATTGGAGGGACGGGAGGGAGGGCACCGGGGAGGGGGGGCGAGCGGACGGGAGGGACGGAGGAGGGAGGGAAGGGAAGGGCAGGGAGCGGAAGGCAGCAGAGGAGGTGGTGTTGGAGGGAAGGATGGGTATGGGATACATGGGAGGGGAGGGCCGGGCTCAGGCTCAGGAGGGATGGGATGGAGGGATGGGAGGAGGGAAGGGAGTGATGTGAGGGAGCGGGAGGGAGGGAGGGATGGGAGGGGAGGAGGGACAGGGAGGGATGAGGGTAAGGGAGGGGAGGGGGGGAGGGAGTGATTGCTTGAGTGAGTGGGGAGGGAGGGAGGGAGTTGAGGGAGGCAGGAGGGGAGGGAGTGAGTGAGGGGGGAGGGAGGAGTAGGAACGAGGGAGGGAGTGAGTGAGGGGAGTGAGTGAGGGAGTGAGGGAGGCAACCATTAGTATCATCACCCTAAAACTTTTTGTTGTTGAATGAAACTCCGAACACCTCAACCAGTTTGTATCAACATGCAAGCTCAAGTCACAACTCCCTGTCAGTGATTTCTTAACCAGTCAGTTGGGGCAGAGTCCATCCCTTAACGGTTTGCACAAGAATAAACAAGCCACATTATTCATGCAGAATTTAGCAATGTGATTTCACAGTGGCTGTTGTCAGTTGAAGGCATTTAAACGCCAACAACCATGACCTTGTTAGCTGTGGTTTAGTTAAAGCGGCCGGCACTGGCACATTTTCAGAAATATGAAATTTCTTCAATTCGCTCGCAAATTATAGTCTAGGCCATTGGAGAAAGAGGATATTATTTAGCATAAAAATAACATACCCCAAAACAGATCAAAGGTAATTGTAGGATAACTTAAGTTTGCCGGAACTTTAATCAATAAATGTGTCTTTACATGAATATCATAGCCTATACTCATTGATATAAAACCACAAAGGTCAGGTCTGGGTCAAGCCATGGTGCATCCATGGGAATCAACTCCGGTGTGTGTTCTTGTGTTTAAACAGACTTTTCCTGTAAACGCAGTCCGGTCATCTGCGGAATAAATGTCCCCAGGGAATTAATTATAAAATTGTTTTGTTTACACATCAGCCACTGCATTGGTTAATATTTAGGTGAGGGCTAATGTTTTGAAACGTTTTACAATATGCAAAAATGTCAATTTTGAAAACATCCAAATGGCCAGTGTCTCTCCCTCTGAGGGTCCCAGTCAATGTTATTGATTATAAATAGTGCTATATGATACAATGCCGATCAGAGGACATAGTTGTAGTAGAAAGTCTCAGGCTGTACAGATTTATAGGTATATTTTGATGGTGCTCATGAGGCATAGTATGTAATGAGGCCATCAGAGATGACTGTAAGAAAGGAGTAGACCATCAGGAGATATATTTACCCGATGCTCATTAGATTGCCGATACGTAAAAGTGGAAATATTATCGCCACATTAAGTTTTGCACTTTTCGCGCACTTCTGAGGAAGCGGGAAATTAAGAAACATGAAAATGTTTATTGGGTGACAAGATGCTGAAAGTTGGAGGGGTGTGGTGGTCTAACCAGCCTTCATGTACCCTTGCGTCACTTCCCAAAATAGGAGTCCCCCCACCCCCATAGCGATATATGGAAACGATTGTACACGATTACCACTCACGTTATTAGATTCAATTGATTTTGGAAAAAATATATAATGGCAATAGCATTTGATACAAAACCAAGAAAATCAAGTGCAACCAGAGGAGGCCCTTTAGCAGCTGCACAGGGCAGAAGTGCATGACCCCTTTGAAAGTAGTTTGAATGGCTGTGGTGATAACTATAATTTGCATTTTTGGCCCCACATGCTTGAGAAGGGCTGTATGGCGTGGATGGATGGATGGTTGATAGGTTAGCTGGCTGGCTAGGCTGTCTACACACAGACAGGCAGAAGTAACTTTAATCGGGATGAATTCAGTATTCTGCCATCACATCCTTCACCATACAGTTTATTCCATTGATGCTGCCAATTCATAGGGTGGTGGCACAATACTGAATTCTTTCCCTTTAATCCAATGTACCATCTAAACCAAATGGCCAATGAACTTCAATCAGTGGGTGATAGAGAATGAAAACTGATTACTTTTTGTGTTCAAACTATAGGATATTAATAAGCTCATTTGTATATATGTTCAGTAAAATGTCCATTTACCACTTCAACCTAAGACCAGGGAGAACTATGAACTTGGTTGGGTCATAGGGCATGAAGAGGAAGTCTGGTGTCATATAATTTTCTGCCAAATTATGCATATTAATGGATTCATTTACACATTTTAAACATTTTTGTGTCGTCTGCAAGAATTTGATGAAGGCACGTAGGGATTACTCTGGTTTATATCTGTGTGCGTGTCTGTTGTCAAAAGGTTAACACCCTTAATATTTTGCATGTTCCGTATAGTTTCCGTAAGGGCGAACGATGATTTAACTTGACTGGTGGAACGGAGGGGGCTGGTGACATTTGTACTTTTGGTGACCTCATGTGACCTTGGGCCCCATTCACCAACTGCGACAGGCCAGACGACACTCCTGGGTCCGGGACCACAATGTATTTTTTTTTTCTGTTGGTCAAATTTCATCTACAGGTACTTCTTGTTCCCAATTACAAACCTACCAGTCCATATATGTTTCCAATAGATGCCCAGTCCTTAATAAAACACCCTCCTGCTTTTTACACAATTAATCATCATCTGCAATTTGCTATACTTTCAGTCTTGCTTTTAGGTCATGCTCTTTCATTTAACACAAAACGTGCAAAAATGGCAGAGATAGAGCGCCTGAAAGAAAACCTCAAAACCAAAAGTTAGCAGTTTTGGCGGTTTCAATGGCATTGCAGTGTACTGCGACAGGAACATCGCTGACCACCCATTATTGCATATAGGCTTTCTCGCTCATTCAGTCGTAATCCGCTTTGTTTACATCAAATACACACTGTATGGTGTTGTACCACACAGCACTTACAAACAGAATACACCGATTTCGTAGACCTAATTTTTTTATTTCAAATACCAATGTAGTGTCGGGCTGTCGCCCTCATTACGTGACGTCAGACCTTGTTTAAGAATTCCCAAAGTCGATGTAGTGATATGGGTTTCCCTAGTTTTAAAGCTTCTTATTGGTTAAAAACGTGACCAATCATAACGTCAGTTTAATCCGATATCTCTACTTTCATGCATCAAATTGCTTTTATTCTGTCGCAATCGTACTGGTTTCGCCAAGTTTACCTACATTTTTGTGTCGCCGTTTAGTACGAGTTTGCTTCAAATCTGACCAACTTGCTTGTTTTTTGGGAGTAAAATGCCCCTCTTTCTTTGATTGGTGTATTTTATCGGAATTATTTGGGGAATTGAGATTTTGTTGGTAACTTGCCAGTCTCAGCATCAATTTGGTGCATAATTTGACCAGCGTTGGATCAGTACAGCCGCTGCGCAATCATATGCAAAGATTTACCAATGCGATTTTGTCACTGGTATTTCGCAATTTGTTGATACGGCCTACTTCAGGGCCGGGGGTACCAAGTGTTGTTAATGAAGTTTAAAGTGTTATTAAAGAAAATATAATACTTGTAAATGTTATTGGGTCAATGTGATGTGACTTGCATTGGATTGCATGTTTACTACCTTGCATGCTTACATTTGTACTACCATGCATGCTGCACAGTTCGAACACGAGAAAGCAGCCATGCCGCGGCGAAAGTTATGCACACGGCACGCTTACACAAGCTCATTAATTATGCCCGATGGTTGACCTCGCTGATGACCTTTGCTATAAACGGTAATGCGCATGCTCAGATCAGGGTTGAAATTTGCAGTAGACTCAAAGGACGATGTTTGTAAGTGCACAGTGATCATTGAAAAATTTAAAAAATGCAACTTTTGGTTTGGGGGTTTTACGTCTTTCAGGCGTTTTATTGCAGCCATTTTTGCACCCTTTTTTAAAAGTGAGGTGTTAAATGAAAGAGCAAGACCTCGGCAACAAAATGTATATTTCGAAAACTTCAAAAATTATCGGACTTTGACACAATACTGATCGAAAACATGCCAAGATACTTTTTGTGCCAGCTGTATGTATGAGTGTGCACATGTGTGTACACATACGTATGCACGCATGCACATATGTACTCTATTGCTGAAACAAGCTCTTAGCACGAGTGGCAAGACCCTCATGGCACATCACTGTCGCTACCCATATATGGAAATTATATCGCGACGTAGTCATGGGCAATGATATTGCCCTCCATTAAAGTGCAAGTGTACTTTTCCCCTCAAATTAACTGAGAGTGTTAAAGTATTCTTCCCACAATGCATTTCTTCCAGTACATTTTTTGCAGTGATAGTTCCATGAATTTATAGTGACGAAAAGTACTTAAATTTCAAGATAGGGATGAGTTCTCTTCATTTAGGTACTTTTTGTCACTATACCTACTTGTTTAACACTCTCAAGAGGAGGTATATTGTTCTTCCCACAATGTAATTCTTCCAGTACAATTTTTGCACTGGTTGTCACATGAATTTATATAAAAATTGTACTAGAAGAATTGCATTGTGGGAAGAACACTATACCTCGTCTTTTAAGTGTTAGCTTAGACAAGTAGGTAATTCATGAGACATTACATGGAAGTACTTTCACCTGTTACAGAACATGTGAATTACAAGGTAATGTAATTAGAAATTAATATTGCTCGTAGACAGGCTCCTGTGTCACATATCAAATGGCGATGTTAATAGTGGAACAACTAGGCTGCAGGCAAAGTTGTTCCGCCGAACCATGCTAATTATTCTTACATGTTCAAAAAGAAAAAAAAATATTTAAACCGTGTTAAATTCACACTTCTCATACTCAAAACTCAGTGAGTGTATTTTCAAATTACACTGGTGAAATTGACAGTATTAAATCTGCCATGGGAATTGAGACATATTTACTATTTGAGTCTGTTTCTTCGAAAATGAATGGCATTCTGGAAACTTGCCAATGTCATCAAAGGTGGCTCCATTGAGCTGCTCTACTTAAAGGTGCAACGATAGAGATTTCAATGCATCCATACATTGTAGTGATTTCATGTAGATTTCTTACCTTAAAATTGGCAGAAATGTCTTAAAAGTGAAAACAAACGGCGATTTTGATTTGCTCAAGATTATTTGATTATAAAACAGGTAGAATTTTGTATTTTTTGTTGCTCCAATACGAAATTATACTGTATCCAAATGTTTATTTTCCTCTCAATTTCCCGTCCATGTCACATCCGTGGAAAAAGTAATAAATGAAGAATCACATTTCAGAGGTTCCTGTCAGTCTGTCTACATATTTAATCACTCAAACCTTTTGTACTCGAGATGTGTTAGCTAGCTCCTGGGTTAATAGGACTCTCTCACCCGGGTCACTTGCCGGTGCTTAGCCTTTATCATTGGCCCTCATTTCGCAGTATCGCTTCGCAACACACAACACTGCGCATACTTTTTAATAACTCCGAATCTCAGTTTCATCGGAGGTGAAAACAAACGTGACATCACTCCTGAACAAACTTCGATTTGAGGCCGTTTGGCACCATTTACGACCATTTGTTTGGATTGTTTCTAGCATGCAAGTGAAACAAAAAGGCATTCTAAAAAGTTCATATTATTTCCTAACTAGCAGCTACCATTAAAGTCTCCTGCAATCGTTCAGGTAAAAATATGGCACATTTTATGCCAGTTTACACGGCGACCTATGGAAATATCCACTGCAAAATGGCCGCCCTATAGTGACGTCAGCGTAGACAGCCCCATACAGAAAATATCACTGGTTTGAGATTGTATCCCATTCTGCTGTGACCTTGTGATTTGTTACCCAGAGGATATTGTTAAAAAAGATTAAACTTGTAATCTCAACACAAAAACTGGATGTACCTCAAATTTTCGGTTGAAACTTCAACCTTCCTCAGTAGAATGGCAACCATATTTTTTTTAACATGAATTCCACCAACACAGATGAACTTTCATGGTAATATTCAGAGGATATTGATATGATATTGGATGATTTGAGTAGGATACAAGAATTTATCGGTCAAGCTATGAGTTTTGAAAATACTGTGCGAGTCGCGGAGCGACGAGCGCAATATTTTCAAAACTCATAGCGAGACCGATAAATTCTTGTATCCTGCGATAAAAATCATCCAATATTATCATTATTATGTTTTCAGAATCTGACTTGAACCTGGCTTCAAGTTTAGAATAACTAGATCCTATAACATTAGTGAAAAGTTTAAACACCACATGGTAACTATCAATATTTTTAAAAGTGAACGCCAGGAAGTATCAAATAAATTGAACCAGTTGACAACTAGGAAAACCAAAGAAATGGAGCCAGTAGACACTGGGAACCACCAAAGAAATGGAACCAGAAGACACCAAGAACCACCCACAAAATTTCAAACAGTAGACAGCAAAACCCAAAAAAATGACACCCCCAAAGAAATGGAACATCCCTAGACTACTTCAGCCAATCAGAAGCCTCCCAGAAAAACTCATGTCCTGGTCTTTTAAAACTCATGTCATGGTCTCAAAAACTCATGTCACTGTGTCAGGTACATGGTTTTATTGTACATTAAGCTGTGTACAAAGGTATAGGATGGAAGATTTTGAAAACATAATAATGTGTTTTATCATACCACTATGGAGAGATCAAAGGGTATCGCCTACCGGGTATATTTTCGTATCAGGTCATTGAGTGTGTATTCAGCGCGTACGACACATTATATCAAGTCGGTGACTGCATACTCGCCCGGTCCATTTACGGAGTGGGCATGATTCATTTCTTCTACGCGTTGGGCATGAAATTTTGGTTTATAATACTATATTTATGGAAAAAAATACTTGTTTTTAATAAAGAACAAATGCGGTTTGTTATAAATATGTTTGTAATGACTTATAGTATGATAAATTAGTTATCTATTTTCTTTCTTTCTTTTTCTTTCCCCTTTCCTGGTCTTTTCTTTCTTCCCTATATAATTTTCCTTTTCCTATTTTTCTTTCTAATTTTGCTAATTGTTCTTTCCTTTCTGTCTAAATAATTTTTCTGCCAAATTATGATGTGATTGCATATTTAATGGATTCATTTACCATTTTACAAAAAAAACATTTTTGTGTCGTCTTGCAAAGAATTTGATGAGGCACACTAGGATTACTACTGTCGGGTTGTTAATTGTCCTGTTTTCTTCTTGGTGCAAATGTGTCTGTGTTCAAAGAAAATGTTAACAAAAAACGGCCTTAATATTTTTGCATGCCGTATGGAGTTCCGTAAGGGCTACGATGATGTACTTTGTGGAAAGTAGGGGCGGTGGTGACATGATGGGGACTTTGTATGACCCTTGGGCCCCATTCACAACTGCGACAGCAGACACACTCTCCTGGTCCTGGGACCACAATGTATTTTTTTTTCTGTGGTCCAAATTTCATTTTAGCGGTACTCATCTGTGTCCCAATTAACAAACCTACCATTCCATAATGTGTCCAATCAGAAGGCCCAGTCCTTATAAACACCCCTCCTGCTTTTGTAACACAATAAACAATCAATGCAATTGCTATACTTTCATCTGGCTTTAGGTCTTGCTCTTTCATTTACACAAAAAACGTGCAAAAATGTGCAGAGATCGAGCGCTGAAGACGTAACACCGCAACACCAAACTTTTGCAGTTTTTGGGCGTTTTCAATGGCTTGCATGTACTGCGACAGAACACGCTGACCACAATCAGTATTGCAGTATAGTCTTGTCTCGCTCATAGTTCAGTTTCGGAAATCTTTTTGTGTAAAATCAATACACCATATATTGCTTTTGTACCAACAGGGGGGGGGGGGGGGGGGGGGGGGGCACAGCACTTACAAACATCCATACACCGATTTGGACATAATTTTATGCAATAGCCATGTAGGTTGCGCTGTTCTCCTCATTACGTGATGTCAGACCTGTTTACAAGAACTTCCCAAAGTCGATGTAGTGATATGGGATTTCCCTCTTTTTAAAAAATATTAAAGCTTCTTATTGGTTAAAAACGTGACCAATCATAACGTCATTTAATCGATAGCTCTACTTTCATGCCATCAAATTGCGTATTATTTCTGTCGCAATCGTTACTGGTTTAGCCGAGTTACCTAACATTTTTGTGTCGGGCCTTTTATCCGAGTTGCTTCAAATCTGACACACTTGCTTTTTTTGGCTTTACAGAGTAGTCTATAAGAGAGTGCGGGTGATAGATCAAATATGTTCATCAAACTTTAATTTCCATTACTCCACATATGAAAGCAAACAGTATAAAGGAGGAGTTGAGCAATAGGTCTATAGGGCCCAAACACTCACCTCCCCCTTGGAATACATTAACACCACGGCATAATCAGGGCATAACTATCAAGAAACGCACAGAAAGTGTTACACTTGTAACACCTTGTAAGCACATTTCTTGCAAATTAGACTAGAAAATCAAATGAAGGTCAATACTCCTTGGTTCACAGTGGTTTGTTCACTGTATTTGTCTGGCGACTCTTTGCGTGCATTGTTAGTAATGTCTCTACCAAGAAACAGGGAACCATTTTTTGGACATCAGTCCAGTAATAAATTACATACAATACACCCACATGTGTTATTGTATGCCTGGATGTTTATGTTGGGCTAGAGTGACCCCTGACACTCTACGCAGTTCTTTCATATAGCAATGCTGCCCTAGTAATATTTTAACACTAGGTCTAGGAGTGCAATAACAATGATTTTGGTCACATCATGTGAGTAATGTTAACCAGAAAGGGGAGGATTGGAGAGAATAGGCATAATACAACTTAACTTTAGAAAGTTTTCTTTTGTAGACTCTTAAAAATTAATTAAATTATTCATTCTTGTTTTCCCTTTGAAATGATGTTGAATTCCTTGAATGCCCACTTTACTTCATTAGTTTAATAACTATGTGTGTATGTGAAACATTTGTGTGTGTGTGCTATTGCTTGTGTGTGTGAATGGGAAATAAAATGTAATTGTCTCACCCCCCTGTGGTCCCTCCACCTTTCCCCCTGTTTCCCCCTGTGGGTCTGACAGCCCCCCATTAAATGTCCCGGTTGGGGGGGGGGTGAGTTTCTCACTGGGAGGAAGTTTGGTTATGTACCACTTAAAGTCCCCCTATTTTCAGAGGCTCTTTTTTTTTTTTTTTTCCGTTCCACCAGTCTTCCAGTGACCCCCCATGTTTAAGTACCATTTCCAGAGACCCTCTTTTCCATGTCCCAAAGCCACATTCTAAAAAAAATCCTATTCTTAAAAATCTACCAAATTTTCTTCAAAACCCCTCAAAAAGTCAGCTGGGAAGTGAGGAGATCGCAGCTTATTTTTCTTAAATTTCTGACAACCTAGTTTCGGAGACCCCATTTTTTGGCTCCCCCCGGTACACACAAAGGTTTATTATATATAGTCGCGTCGCGTTGATACGTTGTTCCGCCTGGATTTTGGCCTATTCAATCAGTCGGAGAGGAAATGAAAGATTCAATACACGTGCCACATCCGATTATTTGGGAGGACACTCCGGTTATAACCCACTCACCTCTGCCACTAAATAACAATTTCATTCATGTATGGAAAGCGCCAATAAGTAGTAATTTCAATAAAAAGCAAATGCCTTGACATTCCTCACATAACATGAGTAACAGAAGTCCCTGCTCTCATTGAATTTTTCAACCTTCTCAATAATGTACGGGTCACATTCATATGAAATCGGTATAAGAAAGCCAGAAAGCAAAATTGAAAAAAAGACCAAAGTTGCAGGAGATCCTGTACTGACAAAATTTTGTAAGTCCTTTTTGTTGACAGGCTCAGTGGAATAATACTTGTTGACGGTGGGAAAGTTTTCCTTATTAAATGGTTGATTTGGTGGTGAGTTGATGGCTGACAGTAAGGGGAATGTCTATGTAAATGCAATTTTTTAGCTTTATACATAGATCAGGGTTTAATAACTCTGACCATTCTGACATTATATCAGGTCAACATAGATGGTAGTTTTACTCTCCAATTTTCTGGAAATTGAGAAAATTGGGGAAGATTTCAAATTGAAAAAACCATCTTCATTTTTCTTAAGTGTAATAAAGTTGAGAAACAGCAGTTAATGAGTACTCTAAATAATTTCTGTTACTAATCCTCCCTGGCCTGGGGCCCTATAAACACAAGCCCTTCCTATTCCTTAATGTCATCTATATTTTAATGTTTAATCCCTGATATAACCACCGTACCTTAACAATCATTTGTGCAAAATGTAAAGGTTTTTTAACCTATACATGTTAGTCTTGTAGCGTTTTGCTGCCTCTGGTTGATGCATACTTGAAATCCGTGGTTGACAAGGCAAAGTAAGTATCTCCATGGTGTTGATGGGTTGATGGTTGATGGGTGGGGGTCGTCAGGTAATTGATGAATTAAATAACAGGAATCCAATGGGTGAGGGTGATGGTTGGTGGAGCCAGTGGTTGATTGAATAGTGGCGTCAGCAGGGAATTCAAGTTTGTTGCCAGTAGTAGTAGGCCACGTGCATTTTAATTTGGAGCCATTTTTACTGTATTTTGTTGTTTTTTTCTTTATTTACTGAGGAGTTTTGGATGTTAGACAAAAACAGATGATATCATGTTTCATTTTATAAGATATCCAATTGATCCAAATCATATTTTTGTTTTATAAACTAATAATTGGACAATCAATATGATTTGCAACTGTCTTGACTTGCCATTTAGAGCCAATTTGAGCAATTTCTGGGAAGCCCTTTCAATTTTTTTTAAATTAAAATACAAAGTGCATTTTACATTTAGGTTTGTGGACTACTCCTGGGTCCTTAACAATGACAAATATTCACATGGCTATAAGGTATATAATTCCCAAACAATCCTTTTCGGAAAAGATTACATACCTTACGATCACCGCAAGAAAGGTGGTATCGTTATTTTTTCTTGGTAGATCCTAGAGCATTTCCCCCAAAACACAACGTCCCGCTCCGTGATTTTTTGAAAAGTGGAAAAATGCAGTTAGGGACGTTAGGATATGGAATTGTCACTTAATTGGTTGTGGTTTCAACCTCATTGCACAACTCAACGCCACCTCGGAGTAAGCCACAGCTCCTTGATGCTCTCGTTTGGTGAGTAAAATGCCCTCTTTTCTTTGATTGGTGTAATTTTATAGTAATATTTTGGGGACTTGGAGAATTTTGTGGTAAACCTTGAGTCTCGCGGCATCATTTGGTGCATAAGTTTGACCAGCCGTCGGATCAGTACTATCCGCTGCGTCGATAATATGCATATATTTACCAGCGCGATTTTTTCACTAAGGCAGTTCGCCTTTGTTGATATGCCTACCTTCCAGGCCGGGGTTAACCAAGTTGTTGGTTTAATGAAGTGTAAAAGTGTTATTAACCAGAAATTAATTGTAACTGTTATGGGTCACTTTGATTGGCTTGCATTGCCTTGCATGTTTACTACCCTTGCTGCTTCATACAACCTTGTATGCTGCACAGGTCGAACACGATAAGCAGCCATGCGCGGCGAAAGTTTATGCCACGGCCACGCTACCAAGCTCATTAATTATGCTGCCCGATGGTTGACCTCGCTATGACCTTTGCTAAAATTGTAATGCGCAGTTCAGATCAGGGTTAATTTGCAGTAGACGCAAGGCGATGTGGTAAGTGCACATATCATTGAAAAATTAAAAAAATGCTACTTTTGTTTTGGGGTTTTTTACCGTCTTTCAGGCGTGTTTATTGCAGCCATTTTTGGCAAACACCCTTTTTTTAAAAGTGACGGTGTGAAATGAAAAGAGCAGACATCGGCAACAAAGTTATATTTCGAAACTCAAATATCGGACTTTGACATGTGATCGAAAAACCTGCCAAGATACTTTTTTTGCCAGCTTTATGTATGAGTGGGCACATGTGTGTACATACGTAGCACACAATGAATGCCACAATAAAATGTACTCTCATTTGCCTGAAACAGCTCTTAGCACGAGTGGCAAGACCCTCATGGCAACATCACTGTCGCTACCCATATATATGGAAATTATCTCGCGCGTAGTCTGGGCATGATATTTGCCGCTCCTTTAAAGTGCAAGTGTACTTTTCCCCTTCCAATTAACAATGAAAAATTGTAAGAGGAGGTAAAGTATTCTTCCCACAATGCATTCTTCCATTACAATTTTTTCAGTGATAGTGGCCGTGAATTTATAGTGACGAAATTCCTTAAATTGCAAGATTGGGGTATGAGTTCTCTTCATTTAGGTACTTTTTGTCGGCTATATACACTTGTGTACACTCTCAAGGGAGGTATATTGTTTCTCTTGCCCACCATGCCAATTCTTCCAGAAATTTTTGCACCTGGTTGTCCATGAATTTATATAAAATTGTACTGGAAGAATTGCATTATGAGAAAACAACTATACCTCTTTTGAGTGTTAGTTAGCTAACAAGTAGGTGAGACAATTTACATGGAAGTACTTTCATTCACACCTGTTGCCGAACACGTGAATTAACCAGGTAATGTAATTAGAAATTAATATTGCTCGTAGACATGCTCGCCTTGTCAGCCTATCAAATGGCGATGTTAAGGTGGCTGTGAGTCAGGAATTCAAAGGACCTGTTTTTTTTGCCGTTCTTCTTAATTGTTTGTTCCAACATATATAAATATACATATTTGAGAAGGTACATGACTCAGGAATCAAATATGAAATCATTTTCCCCCAAATACGTATTTTTTGAGAAAATCATAAAAAAGGAGATTTTCACTCATTTTTTTGGTTCCTCAATAACAAAATAGAGAAATGTTATAGAAAATGGTGCCCTTGGTTTCGTATGTTATTACAGAGTCATAGTTCTAAAGTGTCGGTATTTACCCCTTTTTCACAAATTCTTCCTGCACTATTTATCAAATTATTTGGCCAAAACCCAAAACCCAAAACCCCAGCCGCAGTGTTTCAATTTGGAGTGGAGCAACGCCAGATTGTTCAAAGTTTACATAAAAATCCAACTCGACGATTTATTTAATTAACCAAAAATATAAAAACAAAAAATACCGACCCTGATTTTGATACTCTATACGATGCAATTATATTTCTTACCTGTTGCTGAGATGGATTTCGAGTAAACTGGGAACCGAAAACACGAATTAATCGCCGAAAGGGAACACAGAGAAAATCGCATTTTGTCCACCTATTGTCCCTTTCGCTACAAAATATAGCATTACTCCAAACCACAACGTTTCATCTCTTATTCTTCACACTACTGCTTCGTGCACCAGTTCAAATTGCTTCATCTGGATACTTATGATCAAAATTCACAATTTATGAGGCTCAAAATCGTTAATTTAAAATCCCATTGTGTTTGCAAAAGCAAACTCACGTGGCAACCTTTTACAATTGCAATACAAGTTACCCTGGTGTGCCGTCATATCGAATCGGTGCATCAAGGCGTTTCTGATTCGCTCATTACATCTCGCGCGCCGATTAGCACAGGCGAGTATTGCGTACTACGCGAAATTACCCCCCTTTTGGCAGTTCAGCAGCCCTTGTGATTGTTCTTGGTCACAAATGCGTAACTAGTAAAAGTAAAAGACCAAAATATGAGGAAAAAATAACTATATATAGATTCTGTTAAAATATAGGAAGAAAAACAGTTTAAATGCCCGTTAACATTGAAAAAACTAAAAAACTGGCCCCCCCCCCATTTGACTAAGTTCCTGACTTCACAGCCACCTAATGAACAACTGGGCTGTCAGGCAAAGTTGTTCTCTGCCGACCATGCTAATTATTTCTTACATGTTCAAAAAGAAAAAAAAAAATTTAACCGTGTTAATTCACACTTCGCTACTCAAACTCAGTGATTGTATTTTCAAATTACACTGGTGAAATTGACAGTATTTGTACTCTACCATGGTGAAATTGAGACATATTTACTACTGTAAAAAGTGGAAAATTTCGCGCTACATTAATTTTCTCCGCTTTTCGCACACTCCTGAACTAGCGCGAACTTACAAACTCGCGAAAATGTTTATTTTGTGTGTAGGTCTATGTCTGAGCGCTTGAAAAGAGCGAATTTAAAAACAGCAAAATGTTACAATTAACAGAAACGCGAAAAATTACAACGCGCGGAAATTACTCACTTTAAGTATTTGAGTCTTTTTCTTTGAAATGAATGGCATTCTGGAAACTTGCCAATGACATCAAAGTGCTCATTGAGCTCTCTACTAAAGGTGCACGATAGAGATTTCATGCATCCATACATTGTAGTGATTTCATGCATATTTCTTACCTAAAATTGGCAAAATGTCTTTAAAAGGAAAACAAACGTCGATTTTGATTGCTCCAAAATGATTTGATTATAAAACAGGTAGAATTTTGTATTTTTTGTTGCGCCAATACGAATTAACTGTATCAAATGTTTATTGTCCCTCAATTTCCCTCCATGTCAGCATCCGTAGAAAAAGTACTAATGAAGATCACGTTTCGAGGTTTCTGTCAGCTGTCTAATATTTAATCACTCAAACCTTGTACTCGAGATGTGTTACAATGTCTGCAGCCTCCTGGGTTTAATAGGACCTCTACTCACCCGGGTCACTTGCCGGTGCTTAGCCTTTTTTTTTATATTGGCCCTCCTTTATTTCGCAGTATCGCTTCGCAACACACAACCGGCGCATACGTTTTAATAATAACTCCGAATCTCAGTTTCATCGGAGTGAAAACAAACGTGACAATCCACTCTGAACAAACTTCGATTTTAGGCCTTTTGGCACCATTTAACGACATGTTGTTTTGGATGGTTTCTAGCATGCCAGTGAAACAAAATAGGCATTCTAAAAGTTTCATCATTTTTCTAACTAGCAGCTACCATTAAAGTCTCCTGCAATTGTTCAGGTTAAAATATGCACATTTTATGCCAGTTACACGGCGACCTATGGAAATATCCACTGCAAAATGGGCCGCCCTAATAGTGACGTCAGCGTATACAAAGCCCCATACAGAAAATACACTGGTTTGAGATTGTTATCATAACTCCCATTCTGCTGTTACCTGTGATTTGTTACCCAGAGATATTGTTAAAAAAAAGATTAACTTGTAATCTCAACACAAAAAACTGGATGTACCCTCAAATTTTTGGTTTGAACTTTCAACCTCCTCAGAAATGTCACCATATTTTTTTTGGGGTTAACATGAATTCCCACCTTCCAACCCATTCCACCACACCAACACAAGATGGTACTTTCATCAACATTGTAATATTCAAGAGGATTTGATTAGATATTGGGTGATTTGAGTAGGATACAAGAATTTATCGGTCAAAGCTATGAGTTTTTGAAAATATTGTGCGAGTCGCGGAGCTACGAGCGCATCTTTTTCAAAACTCATAGCGAGACCGATAAATTCTTGTATCCTGCGATAAACTCATCTCATATTTATCATTATTATTTTTCAGAATCTGACTTGAACCTGTCTTCAAGTTTAGAATAACTAGATCCTATAACATTAGGAAAGTATAAACACCACATGGGAACTATCAAGATTTTTAAAAGTGAAGAACGCCCAGGAAGTATCAAATAAATTGAACCATTGACCACTAAAAACCAAAGAAATGAGCAGTAGACACTGGGAACCACCAAAGAAATTGAACCAGAAGACACCAAGAATCACCACAAAATTTCAACAGTAGACAGCAAAACCAAAAAAAGACAACCCCAAAGAACTGGAAACATCCCTAGACTACTTCACATCAGAAGCCTCCGCAGAAAAACTCATGGCCTGGTCTTTTAACCATGTCCCCATGGTCTCAAAAACTCTCGTCACTATGTGTCAGGTAACATGGTTTTTAATTTGTCCCTTTTAGAAATTGTCCCTTCCCCCTGGTTGCCCTGCCTCCCCTGCCGAACGAGTTCGAACGGGGACTATAAAATGAGCAGCACCCGTTCGTCCGTCCGTTCGTCGTCCGTTCGTCCGTCGTCCGTGAATAAAAAATGTTAACCCATGTTGGATACGTTTATCTGCGTTCCGTAAGGCAAAACATGATGTAACTTGGTGGAAATAAGCGGGTTGATGATTTCTCGACCTGATTATATTTTGGGCGTAAAATAGCTAATTAGTTTCATTTTGCCATAATTTAATGAAAAGTTTCCCCCTGTAATGCCTGTGTAAAAGTTGTCTGGAGTTCCGTAGGCGTATAATGATGGTACCTTGGGGGAAGGAAGCGGGCTGAAGAGTTCTCGACCGACCTGAATTTGATTTTGGTGGGAGGGGGCCCCATTATTTTGGGGGCAAATGAGTATCGCAATGAAGCTAATTAATATGGCAAAATCAGCCGTAATTGCTATATTTTTGACATTGTAATGGATACTCAAAATCCTAGTGCTGCTTGAAAAGCCTAATCTGGGACCCACAAATCTCTTCTTTTGCAACTTTGAAAGTATGTGACATAATTGGATGATTGCGGGCCATCATTCGGTATATGATGGGGTATGCGGCCAGCGGCTTAGGGTATGCAAATGAGCTAATTAAAAATGCGTAATTGTTGTATCTCTGAACCGGTATGTCGGATAGGCAAAATTACTTCGCTACAATGATACTATTCTAATACTTATGTCATAATAGGTGTTTGGGGATTGGGTTAGGTTTGCCGAGGCAGGTATTGGGAGGGGTGGTGTGGGGTGTGGAGGGTTTTGGCGAGGGGATGGGGTGTTGTGTTGCATTGTGTTGAAACCGGGAACGGGGGTTGGGGTGTTGCCAAACAAGATGGTGTTAGGGAAGGGGGTGGGTTGTTGTGGGAGGGGTGCGGGTGTTGGGGAGGGGGTAGGGTGTGCTGTTTTGTTGGTTGTGTATGGTTGTTTGTGTGGCTGTGGAAGTTGAGGGAGTTTGGCATGTTGGGGGGGCGGGGTTGTTGGGGAAGAGGGGAGCATGGTTATGATATTTGTGATGATGTATGATGGGGTATTGTGTTGGGTGTTGCGGGATGTTAAGGAGGGGTGGGGGGTGGGGTATTATTGCCGAGTTTGGTGGAGTGGGTGGTTGTTGTTGGGGAGTTTGGGGGTTTTTAGGAGGGGGTGGGTGTTGCGGGTTTTTGTTTGTTTGGGTGTTGGTCAGGGTTTGTTGGGGGAGGGGGTGGGGTTTTGTAGTGGTGTATGGGTGTTGGGTGTTTGAGGTGTTGGTGTGGGTGGTTGCGGCGTGTTTGGGTGGGGGGTGGGGTTTTGTGTTATGTTTGCAGCATTTACGCAGGTTAGTGATCGCGACATTTAGCGGGGACATATTTTTATACGCATCGCGTAAATACGAGTTCGCCTTGTTGTACATTAAGCTGATGTACAAAGTAAGGATGGAAGATTCTGAAAACATAATAATGTGTTTTTGTTTAATCATACCACATGGAGAGATCAAAGGGTATCGCCTACCGGATATATTTTTGTATCAGGTCTTGAGTGTGTATTCAGCACGTACGACACATATCAGGTCGGTGACTGCATACTCTCCTGGTCCATTTACGCGGATGGCATGATTCATTTTTCTACTTCTTATACGCGTTGGGCATGAAATTTTGGTTTATAATACTATATTTATGGAAAAAAATACTTGTTTTAATAAGAACAAATGCGGTTTGTTTATAAATATGTTGTAATGACTTATAGTATGATACATTAGTTATCAGGGTTAGCGTCATCACTCTGATACAGGGAATTACCATGCGCTTAGCCCAAATACCTGGCAGCTTCGTGCAGATTAATTCTCTTTCAGAGCGACGCTGAACCCGATAACTAATATTAACCATGTAAAGCCAATCAAATACTATCAGATTAAAAAAATGTGTTTTTTCCTTTCATCCTCCGCTGCATGTACAATGTACTCTTGTGTGGAGAACACACTTGCAACTTTTGATATTATCCTTTTCTCCAGTAAAATAGCCGTCAGGCTATCAGTCCCATTTTTGTAGACAAAAAAAAAAAAATGACTTTTAAAGATACCAGAATACTTACTCTCCTAATGGACTAGATTCCAAGGCTTTTCCAGCAGTTTTTAAAGAAACCAATATTTAAACTGAGAAGTACGTGCAACAGAGCATTACCCTTTTTATCTGCACAATTTGATCTGTCGCAAATTTGTACATTTTTATCCCCCTGGCTTGAAAAGCCAGATGGGAGTTTGCGCTAGCGTGCATGTCCTAACGTCTTTTCACTTCTTCCTTCGAAGTTAAGTCCGATTTGGAACGCAGCAATACTTGGTGTTAGGTGCAATAGGGGGTCCCTTCATATGTGGAGGATGTCCAAAGGTCATAGACCAAGGTCAAGGTCATCTGAGTCCGTTTCCAGACTGGCATCTTGACGCAAGTTTACTTGCAATATTTTTAATTTGCACACCTCTCATTTCAATTAATTAAGGTTCAAATTAAACCTGAAATCAGGCTTAAAGGGCATCTTGTTCTTTGTTCTTGTATCTACCACAGCCCGCCCCCCCCCCCACATGTCCCGTGCCATACCTAGGCATTCGATCCAGAGGGGTCAAAATTCACTAGTCCGTGTTCCCGCCATATAGGGATCAAATTCATCAGTTGTCTCGATTAAGTCTAAACTTGACAAAATGCTTGCGAAATTACCAAATTATTTTATTGCCCATATGAATTTTGTCAAAATTTCCCTGAAGAAGAGTGTTGAAAATGCATATTATGGTCCAATCTGTCGGTACAAAATACAAACAACAACCGCACTGACCCCCCCTTATCTTAACAAGTTTAGTTTTTTATATCAGTCCGCACGCTGACAATATAGTAATGTTTTAATGTGTGCTAAAATCGTAAATGCACAATACTGCTAATTATAAAGTGCACGCGGGCAAAATATCAGCTTTGACATCTAGCTTGCATCCAAGTAGTTGGTGCAATCTTCGTGATTTCAAGTGGATTGACTTCTCTTTTGTGTCTTGTGTATTTTCAATTGCTGTTTTCCTTTAAGGGTCCTTGAATTCATGGATGCAGCAAATTTAATCCTTAAATGTACAGGGCATTTTAAAAATGAGACAATTTTTTTTTTCCGATTCAAGACTTTTGATCTAAGGGCCACCTAGCAAAATTTCCTTGCCTGCCCTAATTCTGTTTTGGAGCCTGAGATTGGTGCTAAGGTTGTAATATGCAAAAAAAATGTAAAAGTGAACCAGAGCCTCTTGAAAGTTGTAAAGATGTGATGGGCATCATTGTAGTTCCTTCATTTAGTAACAATTTAGAATCTAATTGGGTTATGCAATCGGATTCTGATTTGAGAGATATTTTTTTTAATTTTATGTCCAAATTATTTTAAATAGGTGCAAGGAGAGATTTAACATATCAGGTTTCCCTAAAAAAATCAAAGTAACTGATTTTTGGCCCTGAGGTAAAGCTTTCCTCAAATATCTCCCATCTGAAGGGATAAGTTGATAAATGTTTTTCTTTTGGTACAAAAATTGCAATTCCTAATTTCGTATAGGAGCAAATTTATACGAAATTCTCCTATGTTTTATATTGAAAGCTAAGGCCACATCAAAATCAACCTTTTTTCTCTCTTTTATAAGACATTTTTGTAGCATAATACAAGGTAAAAATCTTTGAGTGTCTAACTATATGAAACTACTATTATGACACAATATTTGGGTGCCTCAAAAATCTCTCGTTGCAACCGTTTACAAACAGTTACTGTGGGAAAGAAGTTGACAAAAAAACAAGAGAAATAAGCAGTGCCTATCTAACTACTTTAGCACCGTAGATGCTTAGTAAAACCCACCTTACAAACTTCAGTCATAAAAGGTGCATGTAGAGTTTATAGACAATGATAGAAACCATGACTCCATGATAGACGGTTGACGTATGTACATCTTACCTGTACCGATGATCACTTTTCAAACCTGTATTTTGTAGCTAGGTAACAAAAGGATCCCCCGACCAAAAGACCCATTTCTTTCTTACAATGGTATTTGGTTGATTAACTTAGTCTAAGGTGGATGCGACTGAGATAACTTAAGTAGACGAATTTGGGTCGTTCTGCGGAGGGGCTGGATTTTTGTGTTTGTTTTGTATTTGCAAGGTTTAGGAGCAATTATAACAATACAACAACTTTGTGGGCTAACTATTTGATATGACCCTTTAGGTGTCAAGTCTTGGATTAGAAATCGTGATGTCAAACATTTTAAGGCTGGCTCTTGGAAGAATACGAAGTATCAGGTTTTATCAAATACTTAAGGTAGAACATTACTGCTCCCAGATCATGAGAGAGTGAATTCCAATTGGGCTGTGATTTTTTTTGTGAATTACAGGAACAAAACGTATCCTAACAACAGCAATAACAAACATACAATACCAAAAACAGTGATTAAATTGGCAGAATAACGTGGTACTTAAAATAAAATGTAAGATTTTATTCAAAAGTTCATTTGTACACAAATACACCCTACCTTATTTATTTTAGGCCACAAAGAAAAATAGTTTACAGACAAATATAAAAAGATGGTGGAATTTCTTGTAGAATCAGTGAATCTCACATTAGATAGGAAATACCATGCTCAAAATATGTTTTTCATTTGCCTTAAAAGGGCATAGAGATAGTGTTCCGGCCAAATTGAGTTAAAGACACTATCAGTGATTTATCCAAAATAGTTGAATTGCAGATTGCCAGGGGGGGCCGGCCAAGATAATCGTCGTTTTTTTTTGCGTTCCCATAGTTTTAGCACGTAATCACGAAAACTTGGACAATATTCTAAAGTCGAAAATATGTTTATATCAATATTTTTTACCTCTCAATCCGTTGGAGTTGAAGAATCAACTCCAGTGTAAGTATTTTTTGTATGAATAACGTACAAACTGGAGCCATTTTGAACGAGGCTGCTTGAACTCATGTCAATCACAGGGTCATCGCTATTTATAGCTGGCGGACCATGATGTACCAGGCCCGGTACCAGGTAGTCTATGCCCACACCGTGGAATGATTCGGTTGACCTGCATGTGGCAATCTCTCATGTCCGGTCTTTACAACGATTTGATGATGTTTGCCGCACATATTCATCACCACTAAAGCAAGGAATTTAGAATCGGAAGCGTCTCCGTACGGGAATTCCCACTCGCCACTACACTGTCTATTTTTATAAACGCGCACAGTGACTTCAATTCCGGTCACGTTCAGCAGGCTCGTCCAATGACTCTTTCGGCAGTTTTGCGCTATGAATGAAGCTTGGCCCGCCACGCCTGGGATTAGCTTTACAATGAAGAATAAGCCTGTCGAATTCTCATTCCTCATAACTTTTTCTAAACTGAAAGATTTACAGAAAAGGAAAAAACGTGCAGTGTTAAAAAGATCGAATTTGAATTATATGTGTTTTGTAGTTAATGTCCGTATATCGGACACTAATGACTAAATATCAATTTCATCCTTATTAGGTTGCTTCTGGTCCATTTTGTAGGGTATGGTAGCTACCTATGCTTGTTACAGACATGCAGAATTTGATTTTTGATTATTTTTTCGTTTTCTCTAATTAGTCAAATCACACTGAAGTGCCTTCCTTTAAGATCACCCCCATTTTTTTTAAATATTTATTATCCTTGCCAGACATAATTTCCTCTACAAAACATCCGTGTTAACTGTTGTCTGAATTGCATAAATACTGAGACTGAGCCCTTTATAATCATAGCATTGCTTACTACCCCACCACACCACCACATTACAAAAAACGTGTTGATGTGTCGTAGTTTTAAATTATTTCATGATCACCCTCACACATGTCTTTCACAACGCCTTTTGTGCTCTGAATATGATGGAAACCAATTACTGTAAAGGGTGATAATTTTTCGCGTGTGTAATATTTCGCGCTTCAGCAATTTTAGCATGTTCACTTGCTTTTAATCGCTTGGTTTCAGAGCTCCTACATAGACTTACACACAAACATTTTACAACGTTTTTAATTTTGTTTTTAGGTTGCGCTCTTCTTTTCAGAGGTGCGCGAAAATGAATGGTAGTGCGAATATTGAAATTTAAACTAGTTGTGAGAACCTGCTGGGGCACAGGAAAAAATGATTTGCTGATAAAGAGTGCTCACTGTATTATGTTAACCAACCAGAGACTGCTATGCTAAGCAACATATTGAGGCCTTTGGATAAATTGGGGGTACTCTAAATAACTTATTAATTTAAAGAACTGTTTGGTATTAAAAATCAAAAGGCCAAAGGTTGGGTCATAATTTCATTATTTGGTCCCCGCCGAACGAGTTCGGGAGGGGACTATAAAATGGGCTCCTTCCGTATGTCGTATTTATTCCTGTAATGTATGTCCTGAGAAAATGTTAACCCTGAACCTTTGGGCATTGTAGGAGGGGAAACCCCTACTAACCATGTAATTCAGACCCCCAGGGTTCCTCCCTGGGTCTGTCAGGGGTGGGTGGAAAAGGTCAGGCCCAAAAATGTCATATTGTCAACAGAAAATGTCAAGCATGTACTCATATTTGTGTACATTTTAAAAATCTGGAGTTTTCCGTGAGGGCTACGATGACGTACTGGTGGAAAAGAACGGTTGATGATTTCTCGACCTTATTAGAATTTTGTGGGTGTAAAAAATAATGCTAATAGTAGCTAATTTGCATAAGATATAAAAATTTTACCCGCAAGGCTTGTGTACAATTTTCGGAGTTTTCTGTATGGCTATGTGATGTTAACGGTTGGAAGGAAGTGGGCTGAGAATTCTCGACCTGATTATTTTTTGGGTTGTGGGCGTATTTTCGGGCAAATTAAAATATGCCAAATGACTAATTAATATGCAAATAGGCGTCAATTGCTAGGTGGGGGAAGTATCCGACAACAAAGGTATTAACATACAGAGTACCCATGTTTTCCATTGAAAGTATTCTTTTAGTTGTTGGTTGTACCCATGGTCAGATCTTTTGGGTTGCCACCTTTTACATTTCTTGGAAATGTGGAAATATGTAAATTCGGTGTTTCGCCCTTTCTAGACCTCGTTTGGGTCCCAAATTTAAAATGTTTCACATGATTTTTTCAAAAATATGTTGCCAAATTAATAAATTATTTATATTTTACTACTTTAGTGCATTTCATGGATTTTTTTTCAACGATGAATTTTAATATTTCTCGAGTTACTTCACACCAAAAAGTCACAATTTTTTTGTGCAAATTATTTTGGTGGAGGCGAGTGGTGGACAAAATTAAGGGTGGACTGGTACAGTTCTAGTCCATCACTTAGTGATCGCGATATTCGGCTGGGACTATTTTATACGCCTCGCTTAAATTACGAGTTCGCCTTGTTTCTATCTGTATTTGTGGACGCATATTTTTTGGGTTAAACACATGCTGACACACAGCTAGAGGCCCAGATACGCATTCAATTTGGTAGGATTATTTGAATAAATCTCTGCTTTTTTGACTCAAATTGTTAGACTAAAATCTTGGGTTGGTGAACAGGACTTATTTTTGTATCTTAAATGTTTTGCGATCCCCTGGTATTTGTGGTCCCGGTATCCAAATTTTTAATCGCTGATATTTTTCCTCCCTATAGTCAGAACTGTCCATTATAACACTTCAATTAAATCAAGTGGATTTCTTTTTCTATTGCCTGCATTAATCTTAGTGAACACTTCATAATAATTGAATTGATTTGAATATTTCAGATATAATAATTTAACACTTAAGTGCCTAGGTGTTTTTCACTCACGTTGGTGCTAAGGGGGGTTCCATAGAACCCCCCTACAAAATCACTTTCCCGATGGAATTTTTCAATGAAACTCATAACCACCTTTGAGGGCATAAGACAAGGCCACATGTGCAATAAACCTGAAGTTCCCGGATTACGTCTGGAAATTAGGGGCTAATCAATTGTTTCGAAATCAGTCACATCGTCAAAAAGTATAATGTTTCCGCGACCTTGCTTCCACAGCAATACACATTGCAAATTCATTTTGAGTTTATATCTGCTCTAGAATGACCAATATACATAATATAAACACAAACATTACCAGTTTTGTACCTTCTTCCTATTTTTTCGTGGGGGCAGTCATATTTGCCCATAGGTTGTACAGCAATGGCGCGCAGTCGTTCGATGATGGTATCGGCTTCTTTCAGCACATAAAGGGTAATGAATCTTTTCTGATTATGTAATTAATTAATTTTGTTTCAGGCATATGAACATACATAAGCAGAAAATATTTCTGGCAACAGGGTTTGCTAATTTTTTATTTTTAAAATCCACCCCGTTGTTGCATAAGGGGGGTTCTAGGGACCCAAGCTATTATCTCATTAACTTGGGCAGAAATTTTAGTAATTTTTTATGGAAAGAAGCCATCGATAAGTTACACAATTAACAAAAAATTAGATTTTTTTAAAATTTTTCACCAGTGAAATAGCGCCGAAAAACAATCTTGGGTACTATGGAACCCCCCTTAGGCACTTAATGTTAAATATTTTTTACACGCGGCATATATCCCTAAAATGCTCAAGCAATGTCATGCAGCAGCCAGAAAACCACTCATTCCAGAAACCATAAACCAGAACAGATTTATGAACCAAAAATCAGATTTTAGAAGCAAGAGAAAACGGCATACCTGGAGAAAACCAGTGAGAGCGAGTGTGGATCGTGAAACTAAATTCACATGAACGAGAACTTGAGAACGGCCCCTAACTGGTATGAACCCGAGACCTCTTTGTTGAAGAAGACGAGGAAAAACACTGCGCCAACCTGTTTTCTCCCGCCAACTCCATTTGTTTCCTGATTAAACTTATTTCAAGAATTTCCACTATGGTGAGCCTAAAATTAACACTCATATTTAGTGATACTACCAATTATTTAACAGTGATTAAATATTAAGTTGACAAAGTTGGCTTGCCAGGTATAAAATCCACATGCACCTATAAAAGAAAATATAGCTTCAAGGAAAAGAGAATGTTTTGGCCTTGGAAACCTTCATTCATAGCTCTGTGAACAAAATGCACGGCAGTGATATGTGAGCAGCTCCTTTATCAAACAACTGCAAAAAAGGTGCAGAAAAAAATGATTAAAAAGTATTCCTTTAATATTTTATAGAATAGATTGCAGATTGGATATTTTTGCAGAACACCACACAAAATCAGACAATGATTTTTGTGTGGGATATTCTAGATTTATTTTTTTTTAGAGGTCACACACCCAGTTAGCTACAGGCACACATATTTCCATGATTAAAGTTGCAAATGTTCCGATTTTATGTGGTTTGTGTTCTCTACTTATATGAGACCTAGCACACTTGCACATACACCCCATCACGTACCGTGGAAACAATTGCGGTTTTTATGGTAGACGGCAATAATACATGTTGCAGAGCCCTATTCAAATACTGTTCTAATATTGATGGTTAACCATCTATATCTTGGTAAATAAAATGGACTTGAGGGCTCAAATTTTCCGGACGCTATGAGAAAAATACGGCCTTTCATCTGACAACAATCAAATCGATACTACTTCGGGTAATTCGGGGGGTCCCCAAAGACGAATCGGACACGCACCTTTAAGCTTTAACTCTTATATATGGGGTATATATTTGAGGATCAGCATGACATCATTGTAACAATATGTGGCTTTAAATTTTTCAGGGAGACTCTGATATCTGATGTGAATCTCTTGGTGTACCTTTCATACTTTGCTCCACACACAAAATCAACGGCAAATGAATATGATACAAGCTGAAAAGAGTACTAACACAACCAAAAATACCAATATAAGATACAACATGAGATGAAGCTTCAATGTTGGCAATAGATTGGCTGAGGACTTCATGGTGGTAAAACGATTGGTTGTTTTTTGGTTGCATCTTTCATTGCTAATTTAAAGAAAACTTAGAGTAGCACTAAAAAACAAAGGCAGGACTTAATGATCTTTGTGTTTTGCCTAATAATCATTACTGTTATCATTATGATACATTGTTAAACAGCTGTGAAAATGTCAGAAATTTCATTGATTGATGCCCGGGTTCATTGGATTAATTGAACCCAGGGTAGTACGCGTTGCATATTGATATTATTTGGAGGTTGAAGCGCTCGTGTTATACCGTGTTTTGCCTACATTCGCGCTCGCTTGCCAACATTGCATCTTGCTGCGTTCATGTTTCGTTGTTTTAAATTGGTGTTCATTTTTTCTCACTAGGTTGTAACAGTCCTTTCTTGTTGTATTGAACACGTAAAAATAGTTTTTTTGAACTCTTAATTTTGTTATTTGTTTAAAAACTTATGATGTGCTTCTATCCTTAAAAAAATTTACACTAAATTTCTGCCTGTTACTGAGATAATCTCAGGAACCCCCCTTGGCACCAACGGAGTGTGATTTTAAAACATCCAAAATCAAGAAACCCTGTTTACTCCAGCAATATTTTTCTTATATGTCTAATTCATGAAACAAACTAATTACTATTAATCAGAAATAATTAAACCTTAAGTGCTGAAAGAAGCGATGTTTCATTGCCATTGCTGTTACAAAACCTATTGCAATTCATGTCCCCGATTTACTGGCCCCAAAATCATACAAAATTACAAATGGTATGTTTGTGCTAAATGTATACAACCTTATAGAGCAGATAAACCTCAAATGATTTACAAAGTTTGTACTCTGAAAGCGGGTCTTGGAAACATTTTACACTTTTGAGCGATTTTTGACGCATTTCAAAAAAACAAGGATTTCACCCCTTATTTTCCAGACGATAAACCGGAACTCATACTGCACCTTTGGCCTTGTCTTATGCACCCTCAAAGGTGGTACGAGTTTCAGTTGAAAATTCCCTGGGAAAGTTGGTTTTCCTTAGGAGGTCTCCACGAACCCCCCCCCCCAGCCAACGTGAAGTGAAAACAAAAGGCACTTAAAGGCACTATCAGTGATTTGATAAATCACAGGAAATCGAAAAAATCATCAAACTCAGATTTTTGCCCTTTTTGGTAACAAGTACGGTGTTCTAACATACCCCTGCAAACAATAGGACAAGAAGGAACCTAATAAGGACAAACGTGGAGATTTAGTCATTACTGTCCGTACGGACAACACATAATTCAATGGAGATTCGTATCTTTCAGCATTGTGCCGTTTTCTCTTTCTTTTCTTCTCCTTTTCTGTTAATCTTCAGTTGGAAAAGGTAACTTAAGATAATTCTACAGACTTCTCCTCCACTTTCAACTATTCCTGCACAATTTTAATATTTTTCACTCTTTTTGGATAAGTCACTGATAGTGGTCTTTAATTGCTAAGCCGAGAAACTTTAAGATACCCTGTGGTAAAGACCTAAGTTTTCCATTTTATGGAAAACAGAAATTTCAATGCAATAATGAGTTTAGAACACAGATTTGGAGAAACCCAATTTCCCAAAAAAAAACTGGGGATTGTTCCAGTTATCGCCGATGTTTGCACACAATTAACAGTTTCAAATTTACCCATACCAGTTTTTAGAGCCTTAAAATGCATTAAAATTTCCTGACTCCATCAATTTTTGGACAAAAATTACCTTGTAAGCTTCTTTATCAACGATTCCGCGCACTGCAGTACACAATACGCCAGATAGTGGACTCAACTTCACCGGAAGAGTGAAATCTCTCAGCAAATCTAATGCCAAATTCAGCATACCTTCCTAGGTGCTTATTAAGGGTTTCTAGAATAACACATTGTGTTTTTAGTTTCAGAAAATTGGTAATGTTTCCCTAGAATCACATAAATTTAAGAGTTTTTAACAAAAAATGGAAAAGAAAACTGAAAATCCCGCAGTTTTAAAAATGGGAAACTTGTTATCTAACCTTGTGCGTTAATATTATTTCCTTACAAATAATGTTTTGGAATTTTTATCTTTTTATGTATTGATTTAAATGAATAGACCCATGACTGGTATTTTTCTTGAATGTCCCACAAGCCACATGAGATTACTATTCTGTGGGTCTTTTTAAAGGTCTATCACCCTGTATGTGCCGGTAAGGATGACGATTATACGGGAGCATGGATATGTCCATGTTGAGGTAGTTTGAAGATTGTCAATCTGGCAGTCTTAGCAAGTCCTAAAATATATCGAGCAAGGGCAAGGGAATATTAGGGGCCTTCTTCGGGAATCACACATGTGACCACACTTTATTTGCCTCCCCTGACAAATCAACCAATGGCTAAAGTGGAAATATTTTTGTTAGGCAGGGATTTCAGGGACCCGAGGTTCCGGGTCATTGACTCTTGACTTTTCATTCTGCCCCCCGAGAATAAATTAATGAGAGTCATTTTGACCCGCGACTTTTTGAACATAGCTCTCAAAAGTCGGCCGAAGTCTATTTCCTCTTCCCAATACTCTAAATTCCCAAAGTAGTTCGCAAGTCATGTTTGATCGCGGCTCTTTGCACATCAAGGTTTCAAGAATCAGCTGAGTGGGCTTTGAAAGTTTCCCAATACTAATTACCAAATTTAAACATAGTCCTCAAGTCAAAGTACCATCACAATACTTTGACAAAGATACTATTACTAGTGATCGCAATCAAAATCCTATGTTGATCCTGCTTGACTGCACAAGTACCTGGTTAAGTCTTAACAATGCACGTAGAATGCCGCTCAATATCTATTGAAAATGAAATTCTGTTATTAGTCTGCTTGAATGCACAAGTACTCGCATTGAGAAGGGGAGATCGCTATTATTTGATTTGTTTGAGAGTCATTGTGGATGTAGTATGAAGTAGTGTGGAAGCGTCAATCACTCCAGTATACTTTAACTCAGTACTCATCAACGCGGTCACCGATCAATTTTTACATTGTGTATATGCATATTCAGCATTACTGAAAACGGTGACTTAGTAGCCTCCCCCGCCCGTGTGACTCTCATTGCATAGGCCAAGCATTAATTGATTCATTAACTGCAAACGGACGGACTTAGATGCTCTGGTCATGCTCATATTAGTAGCCCCGCCCATGTCAGTGACTCTAAGCATCAATGATTATTACAAATTACATCGCATACACAACCTTGATGCCTCCTGTGACCTTTTGCCGTTGCTAACTCCGTGGGAAACCAATTTAATGAATTGGGATTTTTTCTAATATGGCTGCAAGGGGAGGGGGGATTTTTCTACAAGAAAATAATATTGCCCACGTGGGGTGGGAGGTATGTCGTATTAGGGGATACAGACGGGACCCATTTCCTTTTCAATACCATTTAAATTTCGAGGGTCCTTTTCATTTACCAATTTTAAAGGGGCCATTCCTTCATTACCAATTTAAGGGTCTTCCTTCGTTTACCAATTAAGGGGTATTCCTCATTTACCAATATTTAAAGGGCCATTCCTTCATTTACCAATTAAAGGGTCATTCCTTCATTTACCAATTAAAGGGTCATTCCTTCATTTACCAATTAAAGGGCATTTTATCATTTTTTTAATTTTTTTAATTTTTTTAATTTTTTTATTTTTTTTCATTTACCAATTAAAGGGTCACTCCTTTATTTACCAATAAAGGGCATCCTTCATTTACAAAATTAAGGGTCACTCCTTCATTTACAATAAAGGGTCATTCATGCATTTACCAATTAAAGGGTCATTCCTTCATTTACAATTAAAGGGTCACTCCTTTATTTACCAATAAAGGGTCATCCTTCATTTAAATTAAAGGGTCATTCCTTATTACCAATTAAAGGGTCATCCTTCATTTACAATTAAAAGGTTCATTCCTTCATTTACCAATTAAAGGTCATTCCTTTCATTACCCTTAAAGAGTCATTCCTTAAGTTACCAATTAAAGGGTCATTTCATTATTACAAGTAAAGGGTCATTCATTTATTTACCAATTAAAATGGTCATTTTTTATTTTTTACCAATTAAAGCGTCATTAATTTATTCACCAATTAAAGGGGTAATCCTTGCCAATTGAAAGGGTCTTCATTTACGAATTAAAGAGTCATTTCCATCATATGAATTAAAGGGTCATTCCATCATTTACACATAGAGGGCCCCATACACAACCCTTGATGGCCTCCTGGTGAACTCTTGACTTGTTACCTCCGTGGAAACCAGTTAAATGAATTGGGACTTTTTCTAATATGGCTGCAGGGGGAGGGGGATTTTTCTACAAGAAAATAATATTGTCCGCACGTCAAGTAGGGGTAGGTCTGCACATGCTTGGCTTGCCGTGTAAAGCTCGGGTTAAAAAACACTAAACAAAATTTGACACTTCATTTTCAATAAAAACAATTTTTGACGTCACTTTTTCATTTTGACTCTTGACAATTTGACCTCAAGGGTCTTTGACTCTTGAAAAAAATGAGTGAAATTACTGTTAGTTTGGTGTAGTGGCTTTCACCGCCTTTCACCAATGCGCCCATGTTCAATCCCCTGTGAGCCTGTGTGACGTGAATTTGGTTGCCGATCCATACCCTTCCTCGCAGGTTTTCTCCGAGTACCTGCGGTTTCCTGCTGCATCTAAAATCGGTCTTCTTTTCCCACAATGCCTGCCTTTCGTTTCTGTTTTATACTCCTTTGTTATAGCAGCCTAAGGCTCTCCACACGGCGCCCTGAGACCTTGGTGGTTTGTCCATGCGTTTTAAGAATAATTATTATTATTTAGACAAAATCTAACCAAAAATAATGTTTCGACTTTCACCAGATTATTTGTTAATGTCTGGGAGACAAATAAAGTTTGGTCAGTATGGTCCCGTGTGTGACTTCCCGAAGAATGGCCCTTACCAATGAGACCTGTTCTACCAAGTGCCGAGAAAAACTAAGACACTTATGAAGTTAATGGGGAGGGTTGGAGATACAAAGACACAATGGCAAAAATGGAGATCTTATTGACTTGATATAAAAATTACCAGAATTACGCAGGCTCTCCAGTAAAAAAAACGGTTCTACCCGGTCATGGCTAATGAAACGAAGTTGTAGGTCTCTAAGGCTCAAGTGCTCAATGATATTAAAACTTACAGTGCGATTAAAAACTACTTGGACGGATAATGCAACACCTCATGTAAGCGGCAACAAGCTACAACAGGTTTGGCCATTCTTCGACCAATTATACATCGCGAAAATGAGGTGCGATCATGATGTTCCTCATGGCTCACACAGTCCACGCTCATGTGTGTTCGATTCTGTCGAACAAATTATAATCAGCTCTGAGTGGGGAGGTTCTCAAAGTCTGTGTCATTGAACCCTTGTATGGTCGCAACAACCAGTTCCTCAAAATCACTCGAGAACCGACAAGGATAAAAATACTGACTTTTGAATGACCAAGAATCAATTTGCCTTTTCGATATTTTTAAAAACATATACCTTCAAGATTTCAAAACATAAAACCTCAAACTGAAAATTCCTACAAATTGTCCCTGTTTTGGATGACAGGTCTTTGTAAACTTTATCACCCTCATGATGTCAATTGGTAATGGTAGTACATGTAGATATTAGGTGGTTTGTGTTTCCAAATTTCTGACATCCATCCTAGTCAGTCTCACGAATTCTCTGCGGTGGGATTGCCTTATGGAGTTTAACCTTCCCATTGTGCTGGTAAGCGCAACACGTTAAGAGGGGAGTGTGGGTGTGTCCTCATGTGAGGTGTCTGTGAGCATGTTGTCATGAAAATGTGTAATGTGCATTGATAAGAGTAAGGATTTTAAAGCGGCACTGGCACATTTTCACAAAATATGAACTTTCTTCAATTTGCTCTCAAATGATAGTCTAGGCATTGGAAGAAATAGAGATTATATTTTATACATCAAATAACATACCCCACACATATCGGGACATTGAATATGAGGATAAGACATCCAGGTAATTTTGGTAGGTCAACTTTTAAAGTTTTTCCATAACTTTAATCAAAAAATGTCGTATACATGCATATTTGACTCTACTCACTGATATTAAAACCCCAAGGTTATAGAACCGGTCAAACAGTGTGCATAGCGTGGGAAACGCATAGGGGTGCGTGTTCTTGTGTAAATGCCTTTTCGTCGTCTGCTGTATTTAGCGCGCCGGCAACGTTAAATTACAAAATCGTTCTGTTTCCCATAAGGACGCTTGATTTGGTCTTAATCATTTGGTGGAGGGCTTTTGTATACACTTTACAACCATGCAAAAATATCGATTTTTAAAAATCTTGAGGGTGCCCTATTTTTGCAATGTGCCAGTGTCTCTTTATGGAAGCATGAATTACCTCATGTTATTAGGCTTTGGGTGCGAGTTCAGGAATCTTAGAAGTGGCAATTTTTTCTGGTATATGTTTTAATTGCCCTAAAGGATTTTGTTAATTTAGAGGAAAGACATATGATAACATGGTAATAACACTGTGTATTTGTGTTTTCATGACATTTTAGAACTGCCATTTTTTCTGGTAATATTCAAAATTACCATGGGAGCTCATCAAAGATTAATAATAGTGTTGCTTCGAGAAAGACAGATGATAAACCTGTTAATATACTGATGAAAAAATTTGCTCAAGACAAACATTAGACAAGAGGGCCACATGTCTAATTTTGTTGCAATCATGACTAAGGGCCTTCGGAAAGTAAAGGAAAATATTTTCCGACTACCGTTCAAAGGAAATGCTTGTTAGAGTCAAATTTAACAAGCAAAGGGTGAAAAATGACACATTCCTTAGCATTCTAACCGAACTAAATTTTTTTTTATTCAATTTTCCTTCTAAACTACTAAATTGAATTATATTGTATAATACTAAAACCAAAGTTTTTAATTAGACTGGTATATATTGGCAACAGTGATTTTGTCTTGAACAGACCAACAAGAGAAAAGATATGGAACTCCTCATGTGTAGTTACGAATTGAGAAGAGAAAGGACTGATTTTGGTAGGCTCAAAGAGTAATTTCCAAATTAGTGCACAGGGAGATATTTTTGAGTGGCATTGTTTGTTTGTTTTTTCACAATAGGATTGGCGCAATGTAGTACTGTATTATTTTTACTGTAACAAATATCCATTGGGATAGAGTAATTATTATTTGTTAAGTTGTATAACACATAATGAAATTTCCCTCAATAATTGGTGTTTTCATTCCCACCTCATAGGCTCACAAGTGTAAATTGTAACTTGAAGAAGATAGAACTCTACCAACTACTAACACACGTCTTAAACAGGATGAAAGATAAGGTATGTAATACATGACTTCTTCATTGTCCTTATTATGCTGTCATATAAATAAGACCTCCAAAGGTAACATAATCATAATTGATATTTGAAGACAACAGGAGAAAAATGGGGTACTCCCATGCAAATGAGCTTTGTCGACTCTTTTTGATTATTTTAGTAAATTTATCCTTATTAAAATTGTTGATGATATTTGTTATATTTTTTAACCCAAAATGTCAGTGTCTTGGTGATGCTCACTCAAATATAGAATGTTACTAACTTGAAAATATCAGAAAGGTACTAAAACACCAAGGAATGTTTAGCACCCTCTTATGGTCCAAAGGTTGCCTACCAGGCGCCGGAGGAGACTACCTGTGAACGGTACCTCCCGAGGAGCTGCAGATAGAGGTACTCCACTACTGTGGCTTACATGGGTACCTGTTTAGTCACCTAGCAGACAACTGCAGAGTAAACTATAAGATGGGTACTGCTAAGTAACCATATCTGGTACTACCCAGTGGCTTGTGTACTTCGCAAGTACTTACCTGTAGGTACTGCATCAATAATGCATCAAGGGGTACCCTTGGAGTAGAGCTAAGAGTACAGCATGGAATGCCTAAGCATGCCACCCATTATAGATAAAGTGGCTTGGAGTGAAATCGCCATTCTACCTTTAGGCATGTAGCAGTGGCTTAAACAGAGCTGGGGGGCAATTTGCCCCCCTGACGACTTTGACCGGGGAAAAAATTGCAAAAATCATGCTATCAGCCGTCCATCGCCAATGGACGCAATGCATTGTGGAATGCTACTGATATCTTCTCTTATTGGCCACAATCTCTGACGTGCTGCCCCCCATTATAGATAAAGTGAGCATGGATTGAAATTGCAGGTCACCTTTTGGCATGGTAGCAGTGGCGTAACAGGCTGGGGGGGGGTGGCGGTTTCCCCCACCTGACGACTTTGACCGGGGAAAAAAAATGGCAAAAATCATGCTAAATCAGCCGTCCATCTCCAATGGACGCAATGCATTGTCGGAAGCTTCTGATATCTTCTCTTATTGGCCACAATCTCTGACTACATCCACCCCTTATAGATAAAGTGAGCTTGGAGTGTAATGTCAATTCTACCTAGGCTGTAGCATTCTAACAGCCGGGGGGCAGGTTGCCCCCCCCCCCCCGCCCGACGACTTGACCGGGGAAAAAAATTGCAAAAATCATGCTAAATCAGCCGTTTTTTAGACCTCTGACCGGGAAAAATTGGCCTTGTGACCCCCCAAAGAGGGAAAATTTCCCAAAACTGGGAAATTGCCCCTCAGAGCGGGCAGCGCCCTATACGCCACTGCATGGTGAGTACGCGTAAAAAGGCTGCTGACCCAGACAAGATAGATCCGGGCACAAGGTATATTAAATTGTTTATACTTTTCTCCTACAGGCCCCGTGATTTTGTACAAGCCCCAACATGAAAGGATTACCCAACCTACTACAATCTCGGCATAGCACGTTGATCTACGAACCATTATGGAGGTAGGTTGAGATAATGGTATACATAATGAAATTGTGTTTGGGATATTTATTGCCCGTGTTGTTTTTCGTTGCCAAAAAGAAATCGCTTTAGCGTTTTATGTTAAACCATTCGTTTCTATGTGCATTAAAATTAAATCGAGGACTTTGAAAGAGAAGGCCTTAAATGTTTCTCCTCGAAATGACATCAAAGAAAATTAATGCTCATTTTCATTAAAGGTCCATGGCCGATCGCTAATAGGCCTCGTCCCCAGAAAGAAGCCCCAGATTTTATGGAAGTGGTCAAATTTTGGTATAGGAAAGAAGAAGAAGATACTATTTTCTCATTTACCATGTGAAAGTTTTGGTTTGGAAGTTATGAGCGAAAATGTGCCCCCCATTTTGGTGACCAATTAATTTTACACAGTACTCTATGGGGCATACAACCATCATGTTTTAGCTCTCGCAATCCAAAACGGAGTGAAATATCGGAGCGGAGGCTGCGAAATTTTAAGATGGGTTTTGGAGTGAAAGGGTGAAGGCCAATCTATTCAAGATGAAAAGAGTTGTCTCCTTAATCGTGGGCTATCCCCCTTGAGAACGGTATTTATGTATTTGTAGTTATGAGCTTGTAAAACAATGAGATATAATGGTTATTTTTATTTGAACTCTAATGGTGGTTTTAATCCTCCAAAGAGGAAAACAATTAAGCAAATTTAAACAATGATTGCCCTAAGAGTTGAGTGCAAATCCCAAGTAAGTAAGAGTAATTTACTATAATCAATATATTATCGCCTAACATAATGCATTCTCTTTCTAGAAAATTGATTGGCGAAGAAGATGTACCGTTCCCTAGACGGAAATGGAGCGGATACCAAGATGTGATCGTGCACACAGACGTGGTGATCACGGAGAGGAGAGTGACAGAGCCAGAGCTGTCGCCTCCACGATTGGGATTGTGAAACGACCCTGGCTGAGATCCGATGTGTTAATAGACTGTATCTAATTGTCGAACAACAGAGCAGCAAAAGATTGTTTCTATATGCTTGTGTAAGTTTCATTTAAATCAGACATAAATACATGGCACTTGGATAGTCTTTCAGTGCGATAATGTGTGTTGTATGGCCTCTGCATCCAAAGCTAAAACCATGTTACATTCTCTAGTACTACCATCGAAAACAGCTGCCATTTGCTTGAGCTTTTTGATACGTGGCAGAAGACACTTTTTGGTGTCCCCTGCCTTAAGGCCAGGGAAAACACATCGGGATCACTTTGTTCACTTTGTTGTAGTTTGTTGATGTGTGTTGTCTGTTGTGAGAATAATGAAAAAGGGTTAAATTTGCATGTAATATCCACATACATTTACTTTGATGGATTTAAACCAAACTTGGTCATTAGGTGCAAACATGGGATCCCTCCTTTGCTGATGAGGTCAAGGTCACATACCAAGGTCAGTGGTCACATACCAAGGTCAAATGGCACCATTTACCAAGGTCAAATGCAACATACCAAGGTCAAAGGTATGTGAGGTCAATTGGTAAGATAGACTGAAAATGTAAAATTGACCTCAATTGAAAGTTGAAGTTCAATTGGAACCAAACTTGGTTAGGAAATTACGTGCAAACCCTCATTGGTTGAGGCAAAGGTACATATCAAACGGTCATATGGGCTATTAACAAAACCATGACTGGCAGGCAACACTAGTGGTCCGAGGACTTTGATGCATTGTTTCTGAAGAATATGTTATGATGATGCAGTGATCTACTTCAAAATAACAGATATGCCAAAGTTGAATTGTGACAGAACCTGTTATCATATTTTTGAGTCTTGTCACATGATGCTGTCAGTTTAGAAGCAGTAGACATGATTAAAAGTGGCAGAGCAATTGCCCTACTGAACCTGTTTTCTATGTTAGCTCTCCAGCAGTGGCGTAACCAAGGGGGGGGTGTGTGGGTAGATGCCCGCCTTTGTGGGAATTGGTTCCTCTCTCCCTCCCCCCGAAAAATTAGTGAATTTCTATGTGCCATTTTACAGTGAAAAAAAAATAGGCCTTACTTAATTTTAAAATATGCTTGCCTCCCTGGAAATACATGTGCCCCCCAAAAAAAAGCTTTTACTCAACTGCTCTCAGAGCCAAGTCTTGAGTTAGATACACTAACAAATTTTCAGAATGTCCCCTGGAAATATATGGCACCCCTCTTTGATGTACACCACTGCCTCTCAAGAGCGATGTTTATTTTTTTTTCTTTTGTTAGATTGTTCTTAGTTTCTACCCAGGGTAACAGATACCCCTCCTATCGGCTTTCCCATAAAAAAAAATGATGGGGATGGACAGTTCAGTCGCGACAACCTGGCCCGGAAACAGGTCGAGTACTGGTTACCAGAATATTAGTAGCATAACAGTTAATAGTAGCAGGCGCTCAAAAAGAAACATGACTGACCTTGCCTTATCTTTTTTGGAGTTCGTGGCTCTGAAAAGATTCTCAGGTAACACAGCACTGACCAAAGACTTGCATACTATATGTTTCATGGGAATTTCTGACAAGATGGCAGCTTTTGTGCCTTACGACCTTTTTGCATTCACAAAATTGATTGCAAAAGTGAAGAATCATGAAATTTTACTTTTAACTTGTATGTGAATTTAAAGCAATAATGGCACATTTTTTGAAGAGTGCCCCCCAATTTTCAAAAGTTGGGAATATTTCAGGGGGTAGGACCACGACTTGCTTACTTTGGGCATTGGTGATTGCCCAAGTAGTATTTTTAGAACTGTTACGTGCAATTTACTATGGCAGTCTCTATCTGTCTCAAGTTAATTACAAAATCTCCTCTTAAACCTGTTAGTTGATACGTCTTATTAATATCATGATAACTTTTAGAATAAATATTGACTTCAAATATCCTTCGGGATTAGAGGATTAACCCGCTTTTTGCAAAATAGTGTAATTTCCAATAACGCTCATTTATATTTAAATATTCGTGACCAGGCCTTAGTATTTATCACGTCCTGTGTGTAACCGTGCGATATGCGTAAGAGTGAGCTCTGAACAAGACTAGCACGCCAGAAGTTGATGCGGTTTTGGAATTCGCTGTTGCTGTTTTTTTTATGGTTGGCATGTTCCTACCCACTTGGGATTTTGCAAGTTTTTTGGTAATGGTTTTAACTAACCTGCGAATGACCATGCTCAAAATGTATATTTTGTAACAAGCAAGCAATTTGTAATTAAATCGGGATCCCGATTGTAATTTGTGGCGGACTGGAAACGCCAAATTTTATGTCCCGTCCATGATGAAATAGTGCCACCTCACACAAATGACCTCTAACTTGATCTCCTGACTGACAGAAACAACTAATGGATTAGCGTAGACACTTAGATGGCGCGATTTTCCCGGCTATATAATATTGGAAGGATGTTAACACCAGCCGTTAAATTATTATCGGAGATCTCCGATACTATTATTCATTAACAAACTTCATTCTTTTGCGACACAGCAGAGAGAATTTTGAGCTCTACCATTCACAGTTTTGTTTACTAGTAGCCCATAACCTGCAACTGTAAAATCGCAAAATATTTGGAAAATTGAGGGTCAACTCTTTCAAAAAATGTGCTGTTATTGCTTTAATGTTACAGGTCTTTTTTTTCTAATTTTCTTTCCAGGATCCACCACACTGAGTAGTATGGCAAAAATGAAGGGCTTTGGCTTTTTTGGCCGGCCAAAGTAGTACAACACAGTGAAGGTAGTTTTATGTCCGGTTCTTTGGAAGTAAGGCATCACCAAAAGGTCTAGTAGGCACATCATAAACCAATTTGAACCACATAAAATAACCCAATTTAAATGACCAATACTTTATGCTGTTACCAATCAATCACCGAAATGGGCTGCTATTTTGAGGTAAATATGTAAATGTCTGACACACATAACCACCTCAATTCACTGGACCACATGTTGCCATCTAATCATTTTTGGTATCACATTCCACATTTCTTTTGCATTTATCTCTTGTCCAGCTCATGCTGGTGAGATGAGTTGGGGGCTCTCTACAATGGCACCACGGGCACCAGATCCGCATTAAGCAGATCAATGTGGTACTTCCGTGGCCCGCGGTGTTTATACCCGGCACATCGTGTTACTGCACAGCATAGGCAGGTCAGGAAAATGAAGCGCTTCTAGCACGTTTTATACTGCACTCCGCGCAGTGCCACGCTAAATCGCATGTTTCATTATGCACTGCAGCACACATGGCACTATGCGTTACATTTGTTTTTTAAATGTCGCAATACTCACGCTGTAACAGCGTGAAAAGTGCATTGTGTAGACATCGACGCAGACGCACGTCTACACACGATCCGGATCTCGAAGTACCACATTGATGTGGATCCGGTGCTTCGTGTAGATAGCCCCAATAATTGATTGATTTTATCTCTTTGAACTCCCCATTATATTTCCATGTTCTTTTTTCACCCTCGGCACTGCATTGCCAGCTCAACATCGCTTACAATGTCATACAAAATTATTATACAAAATTTCAAATTTGAGAACTCCCCAGAGGGTAATATTGATCATCCCACAATGCAGCGCGTTTTTAGGAAATTTCAATAAGGTCATTTGATCCCAAAATCGCCTATTCTTAACGCATAAAAACCCCTGACTTTTACACTCATTTTAGCCCACAAAGCATTAGTACTTTGGGATTGTTAGCAGATCTGAAAGGTCTGTGGTTGTGAAACGTCTCAAACACTTTTTACCCCGGGGAGGACGTCCAAGAAAATCCAATTTCGGACGTTCGCCATCGAAAATCTTGATCGTGACGAAAAATTCTGAATTTTTCATATTTGTCAGGAATATTTTCTATTCCAACGTTTGGGAGGTGCAAAGAATTTCAACGCCACTGGAAGGGTTTATTTCTGAATTTTTTTGTATGAAATACGACAATGGACGAGGTCGTATGTGGGTCTGGGAACACCCATGAACGCCCATCAAAGCACCCAATGGTTTGGGGGGTGGTTTGCACTCAGTATGAGTAAACGTTTTCCAAGGAAGCTTTTTTAATGAACTGTGCTTTCTGAAATACTTTTTGAGGCAGTTAAGGGCAGTGGGTGTTAGTTGACCTTTTATGCTGAGTACATGGCCATGATGACTTTTCACCATGGTTTGTTTCTGCACAGAATTGTGAACTGGAAAACTGAGTAGAATCAACATTGTGTAGAAGACACTCTTGCATTTTGGCAGTAGTGGATGATGTGTGCTGTTATTTTGAGGAAGAACAACAGTGATATGTGTGTCAGAGTTGGTCGAAGAATTTAGAATGATTTGGTGGCTGGTCCTCCGACGCGATCGATCGCAAAAGTGGATCAATCACCTGCTCATTGTGAAAAGCCTTAATATTTATTTGAATAACTTATTATTTTGAATCAAACAAAAATAAAATATGGCAAAACAACAATACGATTATTATATTGTTGTATCATGGGGTTCAAATACTGAAAATGACCACAGAGGAGCTTTATTTAATTTTTTTTATCCCCACTCATTCAGGGCATGGATCCCAGAACAAAACACACGGCCTATCAACTTCGAGCTCAAGAAGATTAACATAAAACCAACGCAAGGATGGCGCAATGCCAAAAAAGAACTAGAGCTTCACCAGACGTATGTGAAAGACGGCAACAAAGGAGGAGTGACCAAACGAGCAATTAAAAGGAGGAGAGAGAGCGATGAGGATACAAAGGAGGATGAAGCAGGCCAGGTTAGTAATGTCGATAGTCGACGCAGTCATTTTGAGAACATCAGCTCTTTGAAAATGATATGATCTTGATATCATAAATGCCAGTTATTATTTGTTCTTCCTCACCAACACTCACAAAACATTTTAGTGCAGTATGGAGTGTATTCCCATAGGATTTCATGCTAAAATTAATTTTGTTGCTGTTTGTGTTACAATAGGGCCTTGACTTTCAGAAAATGATGGGGTTCAAATTTTCAGGCTGATCCCAATGCCTCAAGGGGGGTAAATGTTAGTACAGGGAAAAAATTGAAATTGCTTTTCAATGTACACTGTTCATTTCCTTATAGGTATTAGAAAAAGTATGTTTGACTAGGTTCCAACCTCTAGTTAAACTAGTATAGCCCCTTAATGGTTCAAGGACATGATCATTCTCTTATTTTAGGGGTGTTATTAAGTATTTTGGGGCATTTCATTTTTCATGAAAGGAAATCCATATGTTCCAGTCAACATTGGAAATGTAGTCGGGCTTCAATTATATGATGTATAAAGCATAATTGTTTTTTTTGTTGCTTTTATCAGTGTATACTTGCATGAATGAAATGATTTTTTTTTAGGAACAATTAGTAAAAAAAATGAGGGGGTGTTTATTAGAGGGGAGTGTTTATTACAGACAATACGGTAATCAGGGTTCACGTTAGTGTGCGTTTTTGCATCATAGACGCACTTTTTTCAGTGCTGGACGCATTTTGGTCTAGATAGAGTACAATTCTGTGTTTATGTGGACACAAAAATAGACACTTAAAACTATATATTAAATAAATGTAACAAATCTATTAAAATATAGCATAGGCATAAATTTGACTGTATTTACGACTTTTTTTAGTTCATTAACCCTTTCTCACTGTCCCAAAGGGTAATAAAGATACTCCAGAGTTCTTTTAGAGTTTAAGTGTCATCAGGTTAATATGCCCTGTTTAAAGCAGTGCTCAAACCTGTGTTAATAAAGTTGATATTTAGTTTATCTATAACGCATTTAATTTGTGGTGGACACGCTTTTGCAACCTCAGGGAAACAAATTTGCATCCAAGTAGATGCAATATTTTCAAAACCTAGTGTGAACCCTGATCAGGGGCAGATCCAGGATTTGAAAAACGTTAAAATTACCGGGGGGCTGAAGGCTGAAACTTGTCCAAAATGGGCTGATTTTACAAGATTTTGCAGAATTACCAGGAGGGGCGCGCCCCCTCCCTGGATCCGCGCCTGCTGATGGTAATTGACATTTAATGATTTAAAACAGGGGTTCTCAACTATTTTGGCTCGCGGGCCATATACCCATCAAGTATTCATGCTCGCGGGCCAGATGCACCCTCTTTTGCTATGTTTGCTGTATTATTTAAAAAATGTTCAAGGGCCAACTACCAATGCTTCGCGGGCCGGATCTGGCCCGCGGGCCGCCTGTTGAGAACCCCTGATTTAAAATGACCGCTTCTCTTTTGATAAGTCCTGTGACTAGTACTGTAATTTTGTTGTGTTTGTAGGATCATTCCATAAGTACAAGTCAAGCATCACCGGAGGCCAATGCTGAAGATGCACCGACACCGAGCAAGAAGGCTTGCGTAAGGGTAGGTTGTTTCCTTAAAGGTTGCAACGAGAGATTTCACATCTGGTGTCCCTTAAAAAAATCGAAAGTACTGATTTTGCCCTGAGGTAAAGCTTTCCATTAAAACAAATATCCCATCTGAAAGGATTAAGCCAAGAAATGTTTTTTTTTTTTTTTTTTTAAAAATTGTGAATTTTTAATTGCGTTATAGGAGCAAATACGAAATTCAGCTTATGTTTTACATTGAATGACAAGCAAAATCACAATCAATCGCCTTGTTTTCTCCTTTTAAGACATTTCGTAGCGAAATTACAATGCAAAGAAATCTATTGAGTGTCTAATCTATATGGAATTACTCTTTGACCCAATATTTGGGTGCCTCAAAATTCTTGTTGCACCTTTAAGATTAAGGGACGCTTTAAAACTTAAAGCGAACATAATGGCCCATAAAAAAAATATTCAGACATTAATGAAAAGGACCCTTACTGAAATCACTTCCACAAGTTGAAAAAAATTTGGATGTTACATTCTGTTAAAAACAGGAAAAGTCCAGAGAGGGGATGGTGGCAGTTCGTGGCAACTTTATGGAAAAAGGATGCTGAATGTACTGCCAGATTTAACAACTGAAAAGCATGCTTACATCAGCTCACAGACCATTGCTATTGTAGAGGTGCTTAATCCCGGTATAATCCATCTTGCATTGCCAGATCAATATTCTTACTACAAGACTAAAGCACAATGCCTGAATCCTGGTCTGAATGCTTTTTTGAATTGTGTCACAAAAAATGCTAGATTACACTGTAACATTCTGTTCAGGGATGTCAAACACCTTGGTTTTCGGCTCCAGAAATTGCCACGAACTGCCCACCTTCAACTTGGAAACTCTTCCTGTTTTTTACTGTGTTTACAGAATGTCACATCCCAAATGTTTTCACACTTGTGGAAATGATTTCAGGTAAGGGGCCGTTTCATTATGTCTGAATATTTTTTTTTTATGCCATTCTGTCCGCTTTAAACTGTTGCCCACCGGTTCTGCCACAATCTTCATGGTTGGAACCAGTTTCTGTTTCCGGACACCAAAAAAAATATTTGAAATCTTTGAGTCAACCTTAAGAACCGAATCAAAATTGAAAAATCTATACCTTCAAAACTTATTTTCACAGCGATAGTATTACATAAAATATGCATGGAAAAAATAATTGAAAAAAATCTAGATTTTTAAGACAAAGTTTCTCTATGTGGAAAAAAAATGAGGTAAGGCGACGAACAAAAACCCATCCTGTTTTACAGGCGAGCAAGTAGGGTCAGTCGATCGGGCAATTTTTTTCTTTGTCTATTTGGAGGTCAAAATTGGCCTAAAATAGCCCAAAAATACTGAAAAAATCAGAAAATTTTTACAATTTTCTTTAAAAAAAAATTAGCCAGATTGTTAACTTTGGACTAAAAACAGGCTGCTTTTACAGATTTTGGAAAAACTAAACAAAACAAAATTCTGGCAAAATGATAAATAAGGGTCGGTTGGGCCCGTTAAAATGGGGGTTTTTTTGTAGCCTAAGCACACCTTTCCCACAAAGTTACTATAAATGATTACAGGTTTTGATCCTTTGGCCATATCTTTGTGAATGGATCACGGTATTCTGACATGAAGTATCTAATTTCCTAAATAATTTACCAGAGAAAAGGCATCACACCATAATAACAACCAATGAGACAGTTCAAGCAGTAGCACCAACAGCAGCAACATCACATCAGGTTCACCGCGTATCGTCATGACAGCAGCTGCCGCAAAAGCCGTCGCCGCATAGTCAGCCGGCTCGCCCTCCATTACGCTGTCGCCGGTGAAGGTAAAGTGTGGACTGCGAGGATACAAACACAAGTAAAAACTTGAAGTCTTCAAAGCGAGAGCGGAGAGGGCGAAAGGGAGGCCCCCCCAGTTGCCAAGGCAATAGCGAAAGCAGAAGCGGATGCTGCTGCTTGCAAGCTGCAGCAACAGTTGCAAAGAAGGTAATATATTAAGGATAAACAAGAGTGAACCCTCCATCCAAAAGGCTGCCAAATTGGTAGTGCAACATTAGCAGACTTTTTGAAGTGACTGTTGTATATTTGATATTTATAATGTAACAGTTTGAAAATAAATCTATGAAATCATTATTCAGGAGGTATGAAACTATGTTAGTAATATACCGGGCTTGGGTTAAATTGATTAATTTCCAGAGAACCAGGATGTATTCTTACTTTTCAGAACCAGGAATCATTTATAAATATTATACAGATGCTGATGAAACACAATTACAATGATTTTCATAACGTTATTCTGCTTCTTCTGAAGTCATGCTGCTTTCAATCAAGACCCGGGCGCCGCTACGCGGGAGGAGGAGGAGAAAATGGCGCATGGGTCACATTTTTACCTGTCCACCGGGTTGCAAAAGTCGAGGACAATGGGGTGGTGAAATGTCCGGTGCCCCAAACAATAAAAAAAGCCTGCCTTGTGTTTAAATTTAAGTAACTATGTGGTCAACAGAACATGAAAAAGATGTACCGTGGGGAAGACAGAGTAAAATTTGAAAGAAAAACAGTGTTCCCGACTGTGGTGGACCAGATGGATCAGTAGGAGGGTGTAGGTGCCATGCACCAGGTGTGTTGTTGTACCGTGGAATGTGGAATTCTTTGTTCATGGATCAATCAAACAAAAGAATTTTAAATTGCCATGCACCAGGTTGTGTGCTTGTAGACCGTGGGAATGTGAATTCTTGTTATAGGATACAATCAAAAGCATTTGATGCCGGCACCAGGTTATGTGCTGGTAACTTTGGAATGGAATGTGCAAAGGCTTTGTTTACATGAGGATCAATCAAACAAAAGAATTTTAGATGCCATGAACCAGTGTGTGCTGTATTTTGGATGTGGAATTTCTTTTGATAATTGGATTGTGTTGAAAAAAAATTCCATGTTTCATGTACCAGTACATGTAATCGTTATACATCTAAAGCCTCATTAATCATTGTCTAAGAAATTCCTCTCCACTTTGTCCATTTCACTTTGTTTACTTTTTTTCAAAAACTGTAAATCTTTCAAAAAATGGGAAAAAGAGAAAGAGAGGCTGTAGAGAAGGCTGTAGCCGATGCCCTGAAGAAGGTAATTAAATAGTATTGTGAAACATGCTGGACTTCACAGCAGGTAATCCATGTCTGTGCCTCAACATTGTGCCAATTACGGCAACCAAAACCTCCCTCAAAAAGTTAAGTGAAGTATTTACGGGCGCTGAACTCTAAATAAAGACAGAATCATTAGAGCTCATTTTCGTCTCTGGTATCCCCTCCGTAAAACACGGCCTGTCCAGTGCGTAATAATTCCTGCCGAGTTAGTGAGGGACTGGTTCGAGCACCGTGTATTTTTTCGTATATATTTAATTCAATTCTCGCCAGTTTCTCTGACCTCTATATAAATACTCTTAAATAACACTTTCTCAGGGTGTAGTAGCATTTACGTGATCCTCGTGTGGCAGTGATTGAGTTTCGCTTAGCATAGGTTTCCTGCTAGAAGGTCATGTATATGAGGGCCCCCCCTCTAAATATCTGAAACTCTCAAAAGCTCGTTTCTTTCCTTTCTTTCTTTCTCTGCTTTCCTCTTCCTGTATCCACCTAAACACGTCGTCCGTGGTCCCGCTTAATCGCAAGCCTAGTAAGCGAGAAGACCGGGTTCAAGACTGGTATTTTTCATCTTATTTAATTCAAGCTTTCCACTTTCGCCTCCGAGCCCTATATAAAAATTAATTGGCAGTAAAATGAAACTTTGTACACCATTTAATGTATGTAGATCAAAAAACTGTTAAAGACGTAGACCAAGTGTATACTGCCCTCATTTCGACCACTATCAAATGGCGTCCTAGTTACCGTGAGGTAGCTACATGGTAGCTGCATGTCTACTCCGGTACAGTCTACAACATATCCCACCTTTCCTCTCTCCACCTATGTGCAACTACAAAAGACAAAATACATTAGGCTCATTTCTCTGTATCCTCCGATAAACACAGTCTTTCCAGTGTGCTTATCCAGTTCCAGGTTTAGTGAGAATGGGTTTTCGAGACCGGGTGTTTTATTCGTATAATTTAAATTCAAAATCTGGCAAGTTTCTCCTGACCTCTTATAAGATTCGTCTGTAACACCCCACTTTCTCAGGTTGTATCATTTACCTTACCCGTGTGCATGATTTGAGTTTTCGTTTCATCATCATAGGTTTCTGCTAGAACATGTATAATAGGCCCCTGTCTAAAATATCTGAAACTCTCAAAAGCTTGTTTCTCGCCTGTAATCCACATAAACACAGTCGTCTGTGGTCCCAGTGCTTAATCTCAAGCCTATAAGCGAGAAGACCGGGGTTCAAGACTGTGTTTTTTTCATCTTATTTAATTCAATGCTTTGCACTTTCTTCTTCTCCGAGCCCTCTATATAAAATTAATGGAATAAAATTAAAGCAGTGTTACACCATGTAATGTGTGTAGATCAAAAATGTTGAAACGGAGACCAAGTATAGTGCCCTCATTGGCGACCACTTCAAATGGCGTCCTAGTTACCTGTTAGTTAGCTAGCATGGTACTGCACTGTCGAACCCGGTACTTGTCTACAACAAATCCACCTGCTCTCCACCTAGTGGGCATCTACAACAAGTACCATCGTGGTAGTACTTTGCAGATAACCCACCACTGTATACGTAATAACCTTACTTTGGAAGCCCTATCTTGCAGCTACTTCATCGCAAACTTGCCGGTGTGTACTGTTCAGTAAGTGCCTGCGGTAGACATGGGGTAGCTGCAGTATAGGCTACCATGCAAGTTAAGAACACGGCCGTGTAGTTGTGATTGTGTTCCAAAGTGTACCACTGCACTGTCAAGTCTTTTTTGTTATTTTCCTGAATCATCAAATTATCTGTTATTTAAAAAAAAACCATATCTTAGATATATATATAAACAGAATAGGTAGCAACAAAATTTCTTAGGAATTTTGGACTTTAAAAAGTCACGATACTAGTCATAACTCAAACATTGGGTGCCTGACTAGTCCAGGTTAAAAAAACAGTCTAGTTATGCAGCCCTTATTCACTAATTTACTTCTGCCTGAGTTGATATCTAGTTCTTTTATTTTCCCAAGCAAACCTGTTTCTAAACTTTTCTTAGAACAAAAATTTGTATGATGTTTTGTAGAAACTTCCTGATTTTTATCAAAAACTGAGCATAATGTTCTTTAAAAGGTGTGAAACCCAATCATTGGTCCTATTTTGTATGCTGGAATCATATCACCACCAACATCTGATTACAATAAAAATGTGCACTAATGGGCCTATAGGAGAGTGCTTAATGAAAGTTGTTTCACACATTTGAGACACTTTTGGTTCATACTCAAAAGAAAAAAATTCCGTGGGCTTTGGATATCTCACTGGGGTAAATGAGAAATATGTGATGTGATCTGGGACACCCGCCCCACATGGATGGTCGCCAGGACAGTTTTTGAAAAAATAAGGAAAGAGCTTAAATCTGTTGTATTGTACTGTTATTTTTTGTCAATTGTATGAGGCGTAACTTTGACGTGTATCCAAAGAAGAAGAAGTAAACAGTATGGAAACTTACATATATTTCCAACTCTGCAGGGAGAGTAAAAACTCAAAATATAAATTTCCCACCATTGTGCGGTTTTTCCCAGATCGCATCACATATATGAACTTCTGATGTACAAAACTCAATTTGATGGAGTTAAGTGCTCGTCTCCAGTAGGTTACTGACTGCATTCAGTCAGGATGCATTGTTTTTAATTAGCCCCCTCCTTACTCAGAACTATTTTTCATGAGCTCGCAAAGATATGGCCGGCTCTGTTTGTAAAGCACGATCAACTTCGCAATACCCTTAACAAAGTGATAATTGATCGGTCAATACAACCCCCATTGATAAGAGGTTGATGACCTTCACGGGTGGTCCTGGGTGGTGAGCAGCCACTTATCCATTATACCTGATATGGGGCGCTGTTTTATTTCCTGAACTAATTGAAATGTTTACTTTTGTGCTATTGATAAAATTTTCATACTTTTTTTTGCCTTTGCTGTGGACAAATTGTAGTTTTAATCAATGTAGTTTTTTTAATCAATCATCCCAGTTTGATATCTTACATGATTCTGTCACACTAGAAGTTTATTTGTTCTGAGGTATTTTGGATGACCATTAACAGGTTGCATTGGAAATAATGGGCGTGGAGGATTTAAGGATTACAAAGTGAAAGAGTATTATAAGAGAAGTTGAGTACGAGGAGGAAAGTAGCAGGGTGAGGAGCTGGGGAGACACTCAACTTGTAAGGTAGGTATAGGGTGCGGTCCGACTCCGAACTCCACGGGGCTTGGGAAACGATTTGTCTTTAAAAGTTAAGAGCCTTACCCTCGTCTACCGAAGGGGGGGGGTGTGGTACCCCGCCCCCTTCAGGTTTTTTTCCCCGGCTTGCTAAACCAACCCCCCTTTTTTGGTGCCAATATATAATGTTAATTGGCATGCCATGTTCCGCTCATTTTGAAATCCAAAAACAACATCCAATCCACCGGTATAGGTAAGATACCGGTGATCCCAAAGGTGGATGGGGGGGGGGGTGGTAACCACCCCCCCTCCGGAAGAGAAAATCCCAACATGCCTCAACAACCCAGGAACATCACAGACAACTTATTTGGTACATAGATAGCAAATGTCCCCTCTTCCATTGATACCAAATGACTACCAACATGCCTACAATTATTACGTCACAATGACGCCATAAACGTGTGCATGTCCAAACCTGCCCAGTTCCATAGACACACCAGTGAAAAATTCATCCTTTTCGCCAAAAAGGTTAGGAAAATCAATTTTTGGACTTAAACCAACAATTTGCAAAATTTACTATTTTAAAATGAACAAATAGCATTTAGAGCTATAATAAGGTGTTTGAGTGGCTAAAATTGGCGAAATATAAAAACTTTTCCACCCTAGAATGCCAGTATTTTCGTACTTTCCTTCCTCACATATGAGGTCATGGTGACGTCATAAGGGGATGTTAAGTACTTTTTGGTACCAATGGAAAAGAACCTCTAAGCTATCCTTTGGGTACCACATTTAACAGGAATCGGGTGTTAGTAACGAAAATCACGGGGGGATGGTACCACCCCCCCTTCGGGAGTTTTGTTGTTACAAAAAATGGCTCAAGGTAGACAGGGTTAAGGATTGTGCCCGTCTTAAATATTGAATTATTCATTCCTTGGATCTTCTTCATAAGTCGTCTTTGTCAAGCTGAATTTAACCAAATCAACGCAAACTGAAATCAACCATGTATTCCCACCCCTGACAACAAACAGTCATTTTTTTTGTGGAAAAAATCGACAACGCAACGAAACAAAACGTATAACTCCAGAACAAATACGGGTTTTTATTCTAAGTCTCTGTACTTGTATTAAAATGCTTGTACTTGTAAATTTATAACAGTTTAAAACTAAATAATTTATGACGTAAGAAAAGATAGTACATCGTGAAATGATACAACAACTTTAACAAATAGACATAGGCGTAAAAATTCACATTTTACCGCATTTTTCTTTCTTTTTCAAGGATTTCAAGATTTAGAAATATTGTGGCTTTTTAAACTGATCACACAACGAAAAAAGAAGAAAAAACAAGAAAGCTGGCCGACGAAATAATTGTCTCACAGAGTAAAAAGGAAGCACAAACAGCTTTTTTGACAAAAACGATAGTGCTTAGGTTTTTGAATAGGTCAAACCACGACAAACCTTTTTTCTCTCTTTTTTGGGCATAATACAGGTAATTTGAATCGTTAAACATTATTCATTTGTTTGCAGACAGATTAATAACCAACCATTTGGAGTTATTTGAGGGCATTGCCAGGAAAATCCTATCATGTAACAAAAACTTTACACCTGCATGGTTTAGGTGATAACTATTGGAACTTGTCCATATTCGTGATGTATAATCAGTTAACTGATAAATGTAAAGATTGGTTTGTTAAAATTTTGCATAGAAACCCACAACACTGAAAACATGTACAATGATGTATACATAATAATGCTTGTTTTTTACTATGAATGGTATCTCAAATTAAATAGTGTTAATAACATTTTGTCATCTGTGATCATCATTACAGCACGGGCTTATTTTCTGTTTGTGCATCATGCTTTACACAGAAAAAAAAATATTTAAATCCACATTAGTCAAATTCTAACCAACTTATATGTGTTTGACACTGGTCATATGGTCTACCGTTAAATAGGCCAATAAAAGCGGATGCGAATTTTTAGCAAACAGACAGTAATAACTAGGCCTACATAAATATGCACAAATCAATAGCCATATCGAAAGAAAACGTGAAACAATGGAAACTGAAACATATTTCATTCAGCATATTATATACATACTATGCATACCTTTTCGGGGATGAGCTATACCGTGAAGTATGCCGGAAGGTCTGATTGAAGGCGCAACGTGACCTGTCTGTTTTAGCCGACACCAGTTTCCTGACTACATCCCTAAGGTCTACCGCTAGTACACGTGCGTGCGTACATTAACTAAACTTTCTTTGAAACCTATCAGCACGATGTTGGTCTATAAAAGTCTTAGGAGTAAATTAATTGTCGATCTATAGTGTCTTCTGTTTGTCCGCCATGAAATTGTTTTTATTAGTTTCATGAGTAAAACCAGTTACATACTACATATAAACACTCGTAAATGCTAACCATAGCTACTATCTTTTCCGGGCTGAGCTCTATACTGTAAGTATGCCTACATGAAAAAGGGCGCAACCTGACCTGTCTTTTAATCTTTTAGGGACAAGTTGGAGAAGCGATCTCGCATGTCTAGAACCGCCTATACACCACGTGGGTGCGTACATACTATATACTAACTTTCTCTTTGAAACCGCTACACTCCCCCCCCCCCGCTATTCTGGACCGTATAAAAGTCCTCAAAGTAATGATTTCGGGTCTATAGACTTTGTTTTGTCAGCATGAATTTGTTTTAATTTTCAAATCAGTGAAGATCATTATTAAATTAATATAGTGTCCTACAGATCGCACTTAAGAAAAGTGTGTTCAAGATGATCTGTGCTTGATTTATGGCTTAATCATGATGATGGGGAAATACTCGGGGAATTCCCCTAATGGAAATAATAATTACTAGTAATTGAAATGTATATTTGGTGAGAGTAAATAGGAAATTATATGTGTGACAGTATGTGTTTATTCTAACAAGCATATGTTGAACGTTTAATAATCAAAAATGTATTGAAAGAAATTTTTTAAACTACATTACTTTTTCGACTACTTCAAAAGCTACACTCTGTTGTGTGTTAAAATTGTATATGTTGTTGACATCATGTGGATTGTTTCAAAGGCTATAGCCGTGCACAGTGAGAGGCGGTCTACTCTAATTAAGAAACCAATCAAGTTATTATTTGCGCTACCACAAAGGAAGCAAACTTTATTAGCGGATCATGGATTAACGCTTATCAGACCTTCAAACACTGCTTCAAGCAATTAGCTTTTGGAGTGTTTACGGGCCAAATTCTTTGACTTCTACTGACGTTATCCAAAGTTCCTGATGAATAGGGACTAGAAGCAGTCAGTAACCGAATGGCAAGCCTGCCGGCCTAAATGGGGAAAGGAACGATGGTTGTCGCTGGGTCACAATGTTTAATCCCTTTTATTGCTGTACAGGCAAAAAACGAGTGGCTGAGAGCGAGAAACAAAAGGCCATCAAAGACGCTGTCAAGGCATCCCTTAAAGAAGTGTTAAAGAAGCCACAGAGAGGATGGAAGTGGATCTGCGAACGCAAGTGAGGACGGAGGGCAAAGGAAGGAAAAGGCGGAGCATGAGCAAGAGATGGAGATACAAAGACCAAACAAGAGGAAGAAGTTGCGCAGCTGAAAGAAGAGCTATCCCAAACTAAGAAAAAGACATGGGTAGGTGATGCTGAAATAAGAGGAGATATCACAAACTAAGAAAAGGCAATGGGTAGGTTGGGGTTGTGGAAGAAAGAGGATATCACAAAATAGAAAAGGCATGGGTTTAGGTGAGTCTGTGAAGAGATATCACAAACTAAGAAAGGCCAAGGGTAGGAAGAAGAGATATCACAACACTAAAGAAAAGGAATGGTAGGAAAAGAGATATCACAAACTAGGAAAGGCCCAATGGGTAGGTGATGCTGAAAGTGAGATTATCACAAATAAGAAAAGGGCCAATGGGTAGGAAGAAGAGATTCACAAAACTACGAAAAAGGTAATGGGGAGGTTGATGCTTGAAAGCAGAGATATCACAAACTAAGAAAATGCAATGGGTAGGAAAGATAGAGATATCACAAACTAAGGAAAGGCAATGGGTAGGTTGCTGCTGGAAAGTAGAGATATCACAAACTAAGAACAGGCACTGGGTAGGTGGTGTCAGGGTGAAAGATATCACAAACTAAGAAAAGACAATGGGAGGTTGATGTCAGTGAGAGATATCACAAACCTAAGAAAAGGAAATGGGGGTAGGAAGAAGAGATATCACAAACTACGAAAAGGCAATGGGTAGGTTGATGCTGAAAGTAGAGATATCAAAACTAAGGAAAGGCAATGGGTAGGTGTGGTGGCAGTGAAGAGATATCACAAACTAAGAAAAGGACAATGGGTAGGTTGAGTCAGTGAAGAGATATCACAAAATAGAAGAAGCAATGGGTAGGTTATGTAAGTGAAGAGATGTCCCAAACTAAGAAAAGGCATATGGGTAGGTTGATGTGAAAGAAGAGAATCACAAACTAAGAAAAGGCAATGGGTAGGTGATGAAAGAGAAGATAACAAACTAAGAAAAGCAATGGGAGGTTGATTGAAAGAAGACTATCACCCCAAAAAAGGAAACGGGAATGGGTAGTTGATGACGAGAGTATCCACACAAACTAAGAAAAGGCAATGGGTAGTTGCTGAAAAGAGATATCACCAAAACTAGAAAAGGCAATGGGTTAGGTTGATGAAAGAAGAGCTATCACAAACTAAGAAAAGGCAATGGGTAGTAGGGAGGTTGATGAAAGAAGAGCTATCACAAACTAAGAAAAGACAATGGGTAGGTTGCTGAAAGAAGAGATCATCACAAAACTAGAAAAAGCCAATGGGTGAGGTTGCTTGCAAAGAGAGATTATTCACAAACTAAGAAAGCCAATGGGTGGTTGATGCTGAAAGAAGAGATATCACAAACTAAGAAAAGACAGATGGGTAGGGTTGATGAAAGAAGAGACTAAGAAAAGATATCACCAAACTAAGAAAAGACAATGGCTAGGTTGATGTCAGTTTGGCTTTTGCCAGGTTAGAAAAACAGTACCCAAGCAACAAAAAGGAATTTCATAGAGCATAGTTAAGGGCAACAAGAGATTTCAAAATAAAAAGGTGCCTCTAAAAATATGAATTCTGATTTTTGCACTGTGTAAAGCTTTCTATATGTAAAGTGTATCTCCATCTGAAAGGATTAAGCTGAGACATGGTTCTTTGGTACCGAAAAATGTGGAACATTTTAATTTTGTTATAGAGCAATACGAATTCGGCCTAAGTTTCTTTTGAATTGAAGCATATACAAATCATTGTTTTGTTTCATTGTAAGTATTCTGTAGCCAAATAAAAGGTAGGGAACTATTGCATGTTAATCTAAATGAAATTACTATATATCACACGAAAAATATGGAAGGACTTGAAATCTATTGTTGCACCTTTGATGAGGTGATGGAATATTACAGGTATTGGCAGTTCTTCAATTTTAATTTAAGGTGTTTTCAGCTTCAATAGATAGGCTTATGCCATCGAGTGGAAGATTTGTTCTTCAAGGCAGCCACTAAAATATAAACTAGTCTTTGGTATCTCTTGTTCAATTCTCGTGGAAAATCACAGTTATGCAAGTAATGAATTGCTGGTGCTTTCTATGAAAACAACGGTTTTTGGAATTTTTGAGTTTCAAATTGTCTTTTTTTTTTGTATTTTGTGTATGTTTGCCCTGATTTCCAAGGTGATAATTAGTAGGCATTTTCATGCAGCAGCACGTGTCCTAGCTGCTCTGTTGTATAATGCTAGGCCTTGATAGAGCATTTACAGCCTAATGTTTTACCTGGGTTTGTCAGTGTGCTGCTGCCATTTACATGTTGCTAGTAGCTAGGGTCATGGACTTTTAACAAGGACACATCCCATGTTCTGTTGGCTTATAACAAGCTCAGTACCTCTGGTCAGACAGATGTGCATGAGCATATGCTTGAACAGTTTAACAGTTTAAAATGGATATAGTATAAATAGAATGTACAAAATTTCTGTACACAATTTAAAAATGGTTTATATTTCTTCAAAATGTAAACTTTTGTTATTTTTTCCATAATAAGCCCAGTGCATGCACCCAATCAAGTAGAATTTAGGCTCATTTATCTTGACAGTCAGATGTATATTTCTACCCCTATAAAAATCCCAATATTTCTTTCTCATTTAAATGTTCCTTGAATTTTTGGATCCCCACCTTTTTCCTCTGTGTGTTGTGTGGGTGTGTGTAGTAATGTCCATGTCTGTAAATCCCAGTCCGTGCCTGTCTCTTTGGCTGTTTGCACGTGTGTGTGTGTGCATATGTGTGGGTGTTGTAAACATATGTCAAAAATAAGAATTGAACCACTCTGGTTTGTCTCAGATACAAGACCAAGAAACGCTATTTGTTTGTATGTACATGTATTTGTCTATATTTTGTGGTTGGTGTTTTTGTTTTTGTGCTGTGTGTATATATTGCATGTTATAGTATGCATGCATGATGTGGTGTGTGTGGTGTGCGTGCATGCCTGCTACCTACATATGTGGTGTGTGTGTAATGTAAGGGTGTGTGAGTTGTGTGTGTGTGTAAAAAGCTGCACCAGCCATTAGCTATATAAAGTTAATGTCCAAGTAAAATGCGTAATAACTTATCTCATTTATGGCATTCCTTTAAGGACTACTTTATTAATATGTATTATATGTTATATGTTTCCTATATATAGCTAATTTAGCTATTAACCTATTAAAAAGGAACTTATGAAAAGTGATCCTTTGTGTTCACACTTTAGCTTTTTGTTAACAGAATAAACCGATATAATTATAGCAAGATTGAATGCTTAGGTATATAGTGTTTCAGACAGTTATATAAATAGTGTTTAAAAACCGATCCTGTGTTTGTCTTTTAATGTCTGTCTGGTCATTTCATTAAAGTTTTTTGTAATTTGTTTCTCTCAACATGCCCAAACGCTTGACCAATTATCAACCAATTGTTCAGTAAACCCTTGTTCCAAGCTTTGTTCATATAGGGTGATTCTCATATTGACCAATTAAAGGGGCCATCTTCAAAATCTTGGGAAATTTGTTTTTCAGTCGGCAAGATAAATTGCTTAATGTCACCATCTTGGTCAAAGATCACACTGGCCCAAAACCCAATGGGGGTCAACAGATTTGAATTCAAGGTCCATGCATTGAAACCCAAATTCCGTTGGAAGAATCACTCAAATGCTGACATGTGACCCGCGGTACTGGGTGGTGTGGTTTTTAAAGATTGGTATCCCAGGAGCTCATGTGGTGCTGTTCAGTGGGGTAATTTTGTTCAGTTTAGGGTAAGAGATATAATTTGTATTCTCTTCTTGCCTAACAATTGAGCCAATTGCAGACTAGCTTGGTCAGAAGAGCCACCACGACTCATGGGGTGGGGTTTCAGAATTACACCCTTGACCCCTATATGACCTTTACGCGCGGGAGGTCATACAAGTGGTTACAACAATTTTGCGATCACAAAGAGAGGCAAGACTTGTGGTTCGAGAACCACCTGTCTTTATTACCAACATTTTTTGAACCAAGTCATTTGTTTATCATAGTATTTTCCCTTGTAAGTAAAATAAGGGTGTCACAAAAATATTGTCCGCTTTGAATACCCATCACTCTTGATAGGCTTCATTCTGCAATCAATTGAATGCTCTTGAGTTTGCGGGTGATAGAACATGTGCAATTTTTTACAAGGATTACAGACTAAATCGATAGTCAATTAACTTCTAATGTGGCCACTGTGAAAACATGACAAGTCGCTTGCTGTAATACTTATTGGACAGGTTTATGAACATTTAAAGGTTTCCCAGGAAATGCAAATAGAATTGAATGTGGTTTGTGTCAAGTCTACAAGGAGGGACGAGAAGCATTCAATATTTGGGTTAGTGATGACATCATTAGTTGAAACTATTGGATTTTTCAGAGATTAAAGAAAATTCCAGTGACTGGGGTGTGATTCTATTCATGGCACTGACTGAAAATCATAGTTTTCACTATGATGTCCTAGTAGTTTATTCTTTTTTTTGTGGCCCTGTTTATGGAATGGAATGCCCCCGTAAAGATTTGGAGTAGGTTTTTATCATCTTTATTTCCGGGACCTTTAAAACTTATTTGCATAGTTAAAAAAAAAAAATCCATTACAGGCCTAAATTGATAAGTAGATGATTTTTCTAATGGGCATGGTGTAGAACATAAGTAGTGCACTTTCATTATACACTCGGCAACAACATTTACTTGTGAAAAACGTTTAATAACTACTATTCTATTGTTTTTGAAAGACCAACTTACTCTAATCTCAATTTGTGATGGGGGATGTTAATGGCTTTTGATGAGTGGAATTGGGAAGCTGCCCCACTGTCATAAAATGTCAATCACCAACCGCCGAAAATGGGGGGTCGAGGGAAAAATTAAACATCAACACACGAGGTAACCCGTTAACGTATTTGGCTATCTTAGCATTTGTGCCCCTTCGGCGGCCTAGATAGGGTAACCAAATCCATCCCCAGGGTGTAAGGGGGCCCCTCACGAGATCCCCACGACCCGACCCTTACTTTATATTAACCAAATATTTCCAAATAGGATGCTTATTTTTTTCGCTTACCTCACTGTAGTTGATAAAATGTTTCGTTTTGTTTTTCCAGTGTACAACGGTGAACAGAGCCATGTATCACACTGTTTTGTTGGAACACATCGTACTGCAGTATCACATGGTCAACAGACGCACTGGCACAAAGAGCACAAGCGCCTCTGTAGGCGTAAACTCTAACCTAGCAACCATCAACAACCAGGTAACCGCAACTGTGCCAAAAAAAGAGATCCCTAGCTTGTTGAACCGGAGAATTAAGAAGAGCATGAACTTTGACAGCTGTAACAACAAGGCTTCTTAGACTCGAAGCGTGGGAAAAAACACATTTTTGTAAGAGTTGAACTAGAAACAATTGTTGCCATGGCAACTCTAACCATGTTATAAATTTTACCAAAATCTTCTCATGTGTATCAAATAGAATTTGAGGGTGATCACTTTAACGTATCTTCAAATATTGTACAACAGCGTGGATCGTTTTCACATGATAATATTTTACCACAATTTGGCTGTTTTTATGACTTTTTTATTGACGTAGATAACCGCTAGAACCAATGGGTCTGTCGCCTGTATTAAACTCAAGAGTGACTGTATTTCTTGAACACACCCCAAAAATATTGTAAAAAATATGACAAAATAAAAATTTGGTATTATTCGGTATCTACATTAATGAATGGCGCAAATTTTAACGTGACGTCAAGTATAAGAGTGCTTTAGCTAGTTTGTGAAAATTGGTCAAAAAACAAAAAAAATATACAAATTAAAGCAATGTTGCGCAGTTGTGAAAAATTGTTAAGATCAAACGGATTCTCTGCCACATCTTGTACATAATGGCAATATAATATGTCAACAACCCACTTTTTGGCCAGATGTCAATCCAACACTTCATATAATACTCACTTTAATTGTGTGATTATATTACTTTCTCATAAATCTGTTACAAAATACACCACAATTTAGAGGGTTGGCGAGAAGTAAAATACTAGTTTTATTTTTGTTTTCAAAAATTCCTGGCGATAATTTCATTGCTCTACCTTTTTAATGGAAAGTAAGATTTATTTTCCCCACTTATGGACAAAACACTTTTATAAAGTTTTAAAACTTTTCTTGTATTAGCATGTATATCACATATCTTTGTTTTGCCGTCATCCTGGGTTAACACTTAAATATCGCATCAGTATCTACCTTAATGCTAGGGTTTTATGTTTAGTCTACCAACAGAAGTACCTCATTTTTGCCGTGGTCCATTTACAGATCACAGGGGATACAACTTAACTTCCGGAAATTTCCAGAATTCTCGAAACTTTGGCTATATAAACACTAATCCCGAAATTGTAACATCTTTTCCTTAGCCTTGGTTTGTGATGATTCCTGATCCCTACTAAAATGATTCGTGTCGCACCAAGCGTTTGGCACTGAGCCAAGGGCCAGATCAATTTTCAGGAAGTGTCTGATATGCCCACTTGCATCCCTGATCACAAAGGTGTCACAATCTTATCACATGGGTTAACTGCATGGTATCAATGATAGCCCTATATGAACAAAAATGGTGTACTATATTTTTACCAATTGCCGTGTTGAAACCTTTGCAGATGTGTCAGAAATTTTCTTATATGGTCACTTGCATCCCTGGATCACAAAGGTGTCATATGGACTCACATGGGGTACTGTATGGGTAGCAAAATGACAGCCCTAATACAAAAAAAATGGTGTACTATTTTACCAATTGCCGGGGACCTTTGCAGATCGGTCAGACATAAAAATCTTATGCTCACTTACCCGGTACATCCCTGGATCAACAAAGGTGTCTATGGATATCACATGGGTACTGCATGGTATCAATGATAGCCCTAATATGAAAAAAAAAATGGTGTTACAATTTTTAAACCAATTGCAGTGGGTCCTTGCTGATCGTGTCAGAAATATCTTACTATGCTACGTACCGGTACATCCCTGGATCACAAAGGTGTTCATATGGATATCACATGGGTTCCACATGGGTATCACATGATACCTAATATGAAAAAAAAAATGGTGTACATATTTTTAACCAATTGTCAGTGAGGTTGGTCCTTTGCTGCTCGTTGTGCAGAAATTCTTATATGCGGCGCACTTACCGGTACAATCCCTGGATCACCAAGTGTCATATGGATATCACATGGTACTTGTATGGGTGTCAAAAAATGATAGCCCAATATGAAAAACAAATGGTGTCACAGCTGTTTTTACCCCGTGCACATTGTCCCTCTTTTAATTTAGAAAACAATTTAAGCAATGGTGACAACAATTTTGACAAATGATTTAAGTAGGGACTGCAAGAGCTGCTACCCCTGCAAAAATCACAGAAAATCCATCATAATAGCCTTCTCTTATGCCTTTCCATAGAAAGACCTATAAAACTAGATTTAAAGAAAATCACACATCCTTGCCTGCCCGCCATGAATTTCGGAGAATTCAACGGATGTAGTTGTGGAATAAATATAATTCAAATCATTTTGCAAAACTTTGTCACCATGATTTTTTTTGTTTTATTCTGGTTTGGTCATAATAAATGAGACTTTCAAATCAAGCTTGTGTGTACATATTTTACCAATGGCATATAACGTACCCATGCAACATTTGCAGAATGTAATAGGTACTACAAATAAATGTCCAAGTCAGCGTATTATGTTAAAAGGAAGCTCAGTGTTTGTTCCCTGACAGTTTTGGCCGTCTGTTTCCACAAACAAGTTGCTGTACTGCCCACATCCCTCGTCCATTTTGGTGATCTTGCAGCAAAGACTTTGGTAGGTCAAACTACATCTGGTGTGAGATACAAATCTATAGGTCAAAGGTCATAATCTGTGAAAAAGTCCTGGTCTGATTTTTGTAACTTTTGCACCAAAAAACCTTAGTAGGTAACACTAATCTGGTGTGAATGACAGGTCTTTAAGGTCAAGGTCATCTGTGAAAATTCCTTTTGTGTTCCCTCTAATCCGCTTATCTTTGTTTAAATCTTGCTTAAATTAATTCCCTACAGCTCTTCTTACAAGTTCATGTCCTAGTGTTTTCTTTTGTACATATTGACCGAGGGTAGGTGATCGGATCAAAAACCTCACTCCCCCCCCCCATACTTCATCAAAATTGAGATCTTGGTTTCTAAAGGAAGTTTTAACTTGCAGTATTTTTAGTTGTTTTTGATGTTTTCTATTGCAATTGTGCTTGTCAGAAACTGCATCACAACTATTTCCTAATTATTTTGGGAGGATCAGTACATATGGTGCAGGCCTGTGAGAGTTAGCTTTTTAGCTGATTTCAGCTCTTTTTCATGCTTTCAAAGAGTCAAAATTTTAGCTTTTTCTTTTATTTTCAGCCTGTTTTTGACCTTTTTACCTAGTTTATGCTATGTTTCAGCTTTTTTCAGCTCTTTTTCAAAACCCCACTCACAGACCTGAATTGGTGGGGACTTGGCCCCCATATCTTTGCCAGGGAAAGGGCAATTTTTCCTCCTATGCTGAAGGTAAAGGGGCCATAGCTACACAGCTATGGTTAAACATGAAGAGTAAACATTGTGCTGTATCTCCTCCCTCTATTGCCTTTCCACCTCAGGTCCGGGAGGGTTGGAACTGTTTTGAAGCCTCACCTTAAAGGCCGACTCAGAGATTTCGGAATACAATTTTTTTTTATTAATAATTGAAAATTGTCAATTAGAATTAAAGATAGTCACCTAAAATACTAAATTCCAAAGTTTGAGATGAATCGGATTTTTCGTTTTGATGCAGTAAACATTTACGTGCAGTATAACGCTACCATAGGACACTGTGTATAACAAAAATTCCGGATCCGGAATTTTAAAACAAAGATGCGATTTTCTATATGAAGGACTTCGATTTGAGCTTAGCTATTTCACACAGTGATTATTAGTATATGGACAAACATTATATAAATGTAAAAAACATGATTTGTTTGAAAATTGAAGGCGCCCTCATCGGGAAATCTGAGTCAGCCTTTAAGTCCTTTCATGAAATGAAACCAGCTTGTTTTTCAGTTTCAGTTATTTTTTATAATTTTCACAAACTTTGCCAAGTAGAGCAAAGAGAGAAAATGAGTGTTTTCATTTTGATTAAATTAGGTGACTGTGAAATGAGATAAGCATGACTGTAATGCTTTTTGCTTTCCTCGAGTCTGTGATATCCGTGTGTAATGCAATAGTCGCAGCATTAAATTACTAGCATTGATTCAAAGCTCTCGCTTACGCACACTCGCGCATACATGCATACACGAAGTTGGTGTATAAATGCGCAAGACAACTGTCTGAACATGTCCGGACGTCAATGATTAGGATGGCAGTTTCGATTATATCGGTCAGAATTTTAGGATTGTGTGAGATTTACAGTTTCAATTAAAGAAAGACACAGTTGATGCAAGTAAACTTGCATTGCATGGTTTAACCCCAGGGTCTACCACCTATCTTACAGTACATCTGATTGGCTCATTACACAGTATAACATGAAATAACCTCTGAGTAACCAATCAATATAGACCTTTTATATTTCTGTACAAACCTTTAAGCCTTTCTTACCATGTCTCTGATTGGGTAAATGTATCATATAAACCCAATGTACAACCAATAAAATCGACTGCTAGACCTCAGGGTTAATCTCCCGAGCACTACCTGCATATTTATCTGTCACATAAAGCACTATTTTGATTGGTTACTTGGAAGGTAATATCATGTATTGAGCAAATCACAGATACTGTAAGAATGGTGGTGTGGTTTATACAAAGATATACAAGCACTATTTTGATTGGTTACTCAGAGGGCTATCTCATGTTGTGTCCTGTAATAAACCAATCAGAGAGTTTGTATCATAGGTGTAGTGCCCGGGGGGTTAACTGATGTGAATAATAGCCACGTTCCCCTTGAAGGCACATATGTGATGTGATCAAGCAAAATGAGTCAGAAGTCGCAAATATTGATTTTGAGATATAGCCAAACAAAGGAGAAAATGTCTTTTGTTTCCTATTGTTTTGGCCACCCGTCAACTGATCATATCTTTGGAAGTATTTGGTCAATTGCAATGGGGATTTCAGCAAAATGTAGCTTTTTAAATGGTGCATACAGCTACATGAAAAAATAAAAATTGAATCTGACCGACTTCAGACTCATTTTGCTTGATCGCATCACATATGGAGAGATACAGAGGATAACAAATGAAAACTTTCAGAGGTTGTTTATAGGACAAAGCAAGTATTGTTGAACTTGCTGACTTTTTGTGTGTTATACATGATTATGCCATCTATAATCTTAAAGTGTTTTCAGAATAAAAAATAATGCAATTAACATATTTTGATTATTTTGATTTGTTACATGCTCATCACTTTATTGTTATGTACAATGTTACTAATAATTTATTAAGGTTAACAACAGAATTCCCATTTAATGTAGAAATTGTATTCCAAAATTTACAGGGCCATTGCTATAATGAGTGTAAACAAAGATTGGAAAAAAATAGACTTTACTGATTTCAATTCATTTAAAACCTAAACCTAGAATTAAAAAAAAGTAATAAAGAGAAAACGAGAGTTCTGCCATGTGAATGGAAACGAATTTGCATTTACATGGCAAGAAGCTATATGATGTGCTACTATACATATACCAGAGAATAACAAAAATATTTTGAGCAACAATTTTGATAGGTCTCCAAATATCCTGCAGATTTGTGACTAACTATACCCACTTTAATAATGTGATGAAAAGATCCTTTATCATAATAGTGAGCATGAAGTGTTTTTGATACATAATATGTAGGACAAACTTTCTCTCAGAGCAGGCCCGTACGCAGGGGTGTGTGGTCACACCCCCCTCCCAAATTCCACAAAAGGGGAAAAAGTCCACTTTTTTCTTAATTGTTTAAAAAGGTCCAAAATATAGAGGAATTTTGACAAGAAAGTACACTTTTTGGTGATGAGATGTTCAAAAAGTCCAAAAAAGAACCATATTAGGGGGGTTAGGTCCACTTAGCACACAAAGATTCACTTTTACCGAAAACGTATGGCCCTGTCTCAGAGTTTGTTGGAATGAAATTTTCAGTCATTGATCCACTTTGCCATATTGATGTATGGGATTAGTTGCCATGGTGATATCTCTACACTTTGTATATGGCACTGCATTTCAATGGTGTGTATCCCTAAAAAAGCTTTAACATTTCGAGGGGTCATTGACACAAAGACATAACTCCATTTTGGTCATTTGGAGAAAACTTACTTTAAAATAGTTGTCTACTTGTTTTAATTGTGCCTTTGGAAAGTTAACCCATGGTTCAACTAGCCATTAATTTGTTAAGATTTTTGGTAGGTCATTCATTTGTCACTATGGTATTTGGTATCAGAAAAAAATGGGCCTTGTTTTAGTAACATCGCATATTTTCAAAAAATGGAGTTGCGTCTTTGTGTCACTGGCCCCTCGATTTATTGTTGTTTAGTGCTGTTGGTGTTTCCAAACACCTTGCATGAACTATGTGAGTAGTTTTGACACCACATCATGGTAATGCTTAAAGAACAAGTTGTTTTAATGAAGAAAGAATATTAGGGTTGGTAGATAAGATATTTACTATGAAAGTATGGATTAGCACCAAATTGGGCAGAAAATCGGGCAACCATGTAAGGCAAAAACAAGTTGTTGGTGTGTGTTAATGAACTTGAGATGATTAATTTGAAGTTATTTTTCTGATGATTCCAAAAGAACCCAATTATGAGATTTTGGGTGCATTTTCGATAAACATCTCTATCTTCCAAAATCAAACTGGTTTTACCAACCCAAGTAATTTTAAGTGTAACTGATTGCATTTCCAAATGCACCCAATCATGTGATTTTGGGTGCATTTTTGATAAATATCTCTAGCAACCAAAATTAAGCTGGTTTTACCAACCCCAAGTAATTTGAAGTGTAGGTGTAACTGATTTTGGTACATCAGTGCATATCTTGGGCACATAGTATTTTAGGTACAGCAACATGATTTAATACAAGATAATCATGATCTAGCCTGTTCACTAGTCAATCAAAAATTCTGGTAGCGGCAGAAGAAAAAGGGTACTTCTAGTCCATCCTGAAGTACCCTCACTTCCCCCGGGACCTAGCCACTGAGCGCGCCAGTGTGAGGGGCTCGTCAGCGCTCGGAGGCTAGGTCACAGGAGGAGCGAGGGTACTTCTGGACGGACTAGGTATTACCAAAGTATTATTGTTATGCAATATGATTACAAAACCAAATTTTTATATTGCTGAAAATTTAAAAAAAAAATCTTTGACAAGAAAAAAGTGATATTGTAAATAAAATGTAGGTGCATAGGGTTCCCCATTTCTATTTTGTTTCCTTTTTATCACTGCTATTAAAGCTTTTTATATTCTTTTGCTATCACTTTCAGGATCAATGTTGAAATGAAAATGTATGTTTTTGTGTTGCCTGCTGTAGCAGGGAACATGCGAGTGTTTTTTTCACGAGGCGGGGGTGGGGGGTATTTGGTATTATTGCACTTCATGAATATTCATGAACTAATTCATTGGTTGTTTCCTATTACAAGTGCTCCCCCCCACAACCTCATCCCCAGCGTCCCAGTGAGTTGTAATAAAACAAATACTGCATGGGTATATCTAGTCTTAGGCCAGTTGCTTTTGAGATGGATTCCCAAGTGACTGCAGATCATTTGGAAAGCCATCTCAAAAGCCACTAAATTCTATAGGCAGAGCCTCGATCTGACACTGGAATAGAAGAGTGTTATATAACAATGCGTTCACCTCTTGCAAGGCCATTGGTTTTGTTTAGAAAAAATCGAACCTGATCGATCTATTGTGTAAGTACTCCCATTCATATTGCTACCAGTCCAAGGCTCTCCCTGCGAAGAGCAAACACAAAATCTACCAGAGTTGAAAGGGGGGTGACATGTGTGTTCAGTGTATTTTTTTTATAATTATTGAGCAATGTCGTGATATACCCCCATAATACGGAATAAAATAGTAACATTATATGAGTATCCACTGCTTTATAGCTGCTTAATTCCGTATTATGGAGCTATACAAATATTGCCAATTATCGTGCTGATCAACTGCAACTGATGTAAAAGCAACGGTTAAATTCTCTTCTCACCTCTCCAACAATGGATGTGTTTGGCCAACAGTTTTGACAATACCATTGTAAGAGTTTTTAATGTTGATGTGTGTATAGCGATCTTCGTCTATGTCGACATTAGACTTCTGACATCAACTCCATCAACATTTGTAGCAGGAATTATGTGTTCAATTTTTCTGCATTTTCTCTAACACCATTCTAATAACATATGCTATGATAAATGGAGGAGCAAGCAAAAGTTATTTAGTATTGGAGTAGTCTGTCAAGTAGGACCTTGGCACATCACTGATATAGCCACTGAGTGCGCAAGCTTGCGCTGACGCGCGCGTTGGCTAGGTCAGTAGCGAGGTGCTTCTTAACTGACTCTTGGAAGAGAAAGAATCTAAAGAGTTAAGAAAGATGATCATTAGGGTTTTAAGATTTGTGGTCTCAAAACGTGTGTCGTAATAGCAGATGTATATGAGGTAGTGGCTTGGAGCAGCATTAATGAAAAAAAAAAAACAAATCTAAAGCTTACCATCAGAGTAAGCTATTATAATGCCATGCCTTTGTTTATTACAGCTAGTTAACTAGTGATACTGATTTGAAAACCAATACTATTGCTCTTTAAATCAGGAACACAGAGAATCAATGATATTGTCAATAAACCATCCTAGACTCTGATTGAACGAAAAAACTTGAGCCAAATGAGCTTTTAACAAATTTTAACTGGATTGGTTTACACTTTTAAACCGGATTATATAAGGTTAAACTATATACTACCGGGTTTTAACCAAATTGAATAGCATTTTGAAAGCACTGATAACTAGGTTTACCTGGATGTGCAATTTTATCATGATAAAGGCAGTGCAGTCCAATCCCAGTGATTTTAGTAGAAATTGGATACTTCAACAAAACAGTATTCAATAGCCGTGTGATCCCAAGAAGTGTTGGCCAAGTATATGGATGATGGTTATGGAGTCATGTAAATGTGTCAACGCGAGATTTCAGCATCCATCATTATTTATATGTCAGTGATTTACATATAGATTATAATGCTCAACATATTCCCCTCCCTACCTCTTTTTTGGCTACAGAAATCACGTAAAATGAAAACACAGGGATTGTATATTCTTATATTTCATCGGAACTAGGCTGACTTGGGCCTATTTGCTCCATAGGAACTTAGAAATTTCACAATTTTTTATATTTTTAGTTTTTTGCTTTTTTTAATGTTTTGTTGTTTTTTTGATATTTTTAGGGATACCTGTTATTTGAAATCTTTGTTGCACCTTTAAAGTCTGTTAATGTACCCAAAGAAAAGGCTCCAGGCATATATTGTAAATATAATTTGCTGGAGACAATTATGTGAATATTATGTACAATCATGTATTGTATCAGAGCAAATTGGGCTGTTGCTAATGCAACCCGTAATCTCAGTTCCCCTCATGAAGATGGTTCGGAAGGACCTGGGGTGCTTCTTTTAGATGTGGGCATTGACATCTAAAAATCAAAATTGCAAATTAGGAACATAAAATCTAAACCAGAATGGATAGGAACATCAGTACATGGAAACACCAAAGTGACCTTGGTGGGATAAATATCATACTTCATTACACAAAAGTTTTATGAGCAAAATTTTATGCACCACTGCACTGGGCATAATTCATTAATATTTCAAAACTTTTTGTGTGCATCAAACTAAGAACATGTTTCATACTTAATCTGCATCAGCACTCCCCAAGTGTGTGAAGAGCATTGGAGATATAAAGGTTAATTTCACAAAAATATAATGCAAAATATAGCGATTTATATAACGTTGGTGTTACCGACCCTTTTGGCAACACTCTTTACCAAGGGTGGAGGATCACCCGGTGACACCTTCAGAAGTTATAAAACACCTGATACTAAATTTATTAGGCCTGAAGGATTTGTAATTTCAAATCTTGGGACGACTTGTGGTTTGTTCCCAGGACTTGATCAAGGACATTATTTGTCATCACCTGCAGTTAATTTCTGCATGTAAAACTGACAAGAATCCTAAATGGAATGATATATGTTCTAAAATAGTGTCTTTGCGAGTATACTGTTGCACCATCACCAAGGATTGAGAATAGATCATACTTCGTAGGCATATTGCAGTTAGAGGAACAGCAGCTATGAAGCACTTCCCATAGTGCACCATTTTGCCTTTCATTTTCTATAATAATGGACAATCACAGTATAAAATTATGACTAAATCTGTACACAAAGTGGCAATCCAACCTGTGGATCATGCACAGTAATTTGCTAATGTGGTTGATACCCATTGATTTTTTTCGTCATGTTCTTTGAAGAAGTCAAGCGCAAAGGGTGTAAACTATTCGTATGCCTTTTATCAAAGACCTCATACACGGATATGCATTAAAATTTCTTAGCCCTCGATTACACAGCACAGGGTACATTATTTTGCTTTGCACACATTTCCTAAGGAGGTTCCATGTGTTAGCAGCTCCCAGGCCCTGTGTATGATGGGAAGTGTTTCTGATCTGCTGTTCTTAACGGGTAAGCAGAAAGTGAGAATGCAGAAATATACTGAAGTTTCCGTAACCTGACCCATCTTGACACTTTTTTCTGACACACTTATGAATTCGGAAACCTTAACGGAATAAACCTGTGCTTTATTCTGTGAATATTCCGAATTCATAAGGGTGTCAGAAAAAGAGTGTCGGATGGGTCAGGTTATGGAAACCCCTGAAATATACCATTGTAATATAACAACATCATTCCAGATTCTGCATTGGCAATGTGACAAACACACCGAGGTCACAATTATGTAAGAATTTCAACACCAAATACAACTACTTAAATGGTATATTTTGACAACTGACGAGGGTCAGTTTTTCCCCTTTACCAGTTCTTATAAGCTTTGCTTGTTGCCAATTGTCATGGCATGTGTGTCTTAATGTACTATGGAAATGTACTATATAGAAATGGGTTGCAAAATGTTGTTTCCAATGTGCAGAATTTGTGCACAAGTGCAGCATTAATTAGTCGCAAAGTAGCCTCACAGATACTGATGGAATGAGCCAAATAGGTGGTATTATCATGTTCAACAAAAAACCTGTGGGTGGAAGTAAATACTGAAAATGAAAAGCCTAGCCATAACTTTCTTTACAGAAATATAATGCCTGTTTATTGTTTTCACTTCAGCTAAATTTTCATCAAATTTAGTTGGTTTGAAAAAATGCTACAGCATTGTTATTTTTTCCAGTTTCAAGTGCTATATGTTTAATTAGAACCACCAGTATGGCCAGATGGGGTGCTTGGACAGCACAAGCACCCAGAGGTTTGCAAAAAAAAAAAAAAATCAGCCTATTTTTTCCTAGCAGAGGTGCACCACACCCCGGCCGAACTCCAAGTTCCTCCAGACCTGGGTATGCCCCTGAGAATAGATGGTATGTTGGAGAGGTGGGAGAAATGGTTCCATGTGCTTAAGATAATCTTTTCAAGAGTCATTTCTCTGAATTAAATCAGATTTGGACTTTATTAGTTCAGAAAAAATAGAGGCTCCTCTAAAAACAAAACAAAGTGGGTCAAAATGCAATTGAAACAAAATCTATCTAGCATATATTTTTTTGACTGAAAAAAATTATTTCACATAGCTTCTTTTTCCCAAATTTGTTTTGGGTTCTTGGCAATGCTTGGACTTCATTTGCAAAAAGATTATCTCAGTCATCCTCTACTCTCTTAGAGGTAGAGATAAGTGGACCTTTTTTTCCGTTGCGGCCCATCCATGAGGAATTTTTGCACCTACTATCTTCCTCTCTAGGTTATACACAACTACGTAAGGCTCAAAATCCTCGGATGCACTGTTTCTTCCACAACATTTGGAAAAACCTGCCTTTAAAATGTCCAAAATTGCAATAGTTAGATAAATATAGGGATGTAACTTCATGATTGACATGCTAGACTGGAATGTTTTCTCAAATTAAATTGCATTTGGACAGCAAATTTGAGGCAATTTACACCATGCTCATCGATTTCATCTCCATTGGCCCACTATTACCCATACTGACTTTAGACTATCTTGTGTTGGGCATTTCAATGCGGTTTACATTTTGCGATTCCAAGCTAACAATAATTCTGGTCACCTTATGTTGAAGTCTGCTTATTTGGTGAATTAGTTTGTACTTTTATGTGATATTGTTGTATTTTTTCTGTGAGAGTTTTAAATGTGAAAGAAACATGCCCAAAGTTACCTGTTTTTCTGTGACTACTGTGCATAAGTGAATTAATAGTGTTAAACCTCCAGTTAAACATGTCAAACTTGGAGTTAGAAAGATGGCACTTTTGTGATAATAATGGCCTTTGAATAAGCTCTGGTGTTAAGTTTTTAATGCTGGTAAAAAGGGAGACGAACTTCAGACCTGAGTTAAACCAGGGTTAGTCCTATATGAGTGGACCTTTTTTCCTTCCAACATACTCTAAAAATGTGCTGTAACGGATGAGAAAATTCCTCATGGATGGGCTGTTGTGGCCCATCCATGAGGAATGTTCTCACCTGTTGCATTTAACTTTCACAGTATTTGAAAGGAAAAAGGTCCACTTGTGTAGGACTAACACTGGTTTAAACCCAGGTCTAAAGTTAGTCTCACTTTCAGAATACCAGCCTATATTTTTTATTTAATTGGATATGATGCAGAATTGGTGCATCATATCCAATGAATATTGTACAGAGGGTGATCTAGCAAACAAGTTTACAGTCCTGTTAAAGAAATTATAGGCAAGCTTTGATTTTTTTTGAATTTTTCTACTGCTCCCTGAGGGACATTATTTTAGAACATGCTGCTCTAGCTCTTCTGAAAGAGTGCACATGGAATAGCATTGAAGAAATCTTTGTACAAATGTATGAAAGAAAATGAGTAGAGGTAAGATTATACTGCATTTACACCCAGAGGGTATATTGAGTCACTCCCACAATGCAAATTTCACCTCAATATTTCACATGATCCCAAAAAACCTTTTAAAACCCTTGACTTTTACACTCATTTTATCCCACAAAGTCGCTAGTACTTAAATAATTTTTACCATCATGAAATGGTATATGGACTCAAACTTCTGGAACACTTTTAATACTGAAGATATGACATGGTTAGTTGAGGATAGGCCACAGTGCAATGCATGTGGGATTGCTACAAAAGCATCTGATATGCACCTGTAATGAAGAGCTGGTTTTAGAAAGCTTATGGAATGATTTTGCGTTTGATTTGGTATAAATTGTATAGGGATCACTGCTTTGCAGTCTTATCCCATACCACATTGTGCTCACGTACTACTGTAGATTTGATTACTGTGTTTGTTTGATTTGAAAGATTTTATCCGTGTTGCCGTTAAAAGAGGACTCAGAGATTCTAGAGGAAGACGCTATCAATTTTGAAGCCATGTGGTTTTTACGTATATACATAAGGCTTGTCCACATACTAGGCACTGTAAAACAGCTTAGCCCAAATTGATGTCCTCATAATAAAATCACAACTTGTTAGTAAAATCCAGATCCGGTGTTTTACACCATGTCCTATGGTATGTTATACATACATAAAATTCTCATCAAAGAAATATCCACTTCAAACATTGGAATTGGGTATTTTAGAGACTTTCTTTAGGTCCAGTTGACCTTTTTGATTAATACACGCACACAAAAAATATTTTCGAAATCTCTGAGTCGGCCTGGATCAAGACTCATCTTTGTACCAAATATCTAAGAAAAGCAGCTCTGAAATGGTTGTAGTTACGAATGACTGCTGTGAGAAAATCAGTCAATTCCCAACTACTCTTCATACCCTTCAAGTGAACCTAAAATTTTGAGGGAATCTCATAGTAAGAAACCACATCATTATTGACGTTGAAACTCAAAGGGTTTTGGGATTTAGTTTAAACACAAACAACTGACGTCTTATAAAATACAGCGAATGAAACATAAAGGCTTTTGAGCTTCTGATTGGACGTTGCCAACGATATTTATTTTAAAAGTCATTGATTTGGGTAATAAAAGTTGCTGTTCCGATCGTCTTTGCCACCCCCGCATTACCAGAGGTAGTATCAATTGTGGTAGTATCGATTTGGTTTCTCGATGCATACTTGTTCCCGCAGTTTCCTCCTCCTTCTAAAATCAAGCTTCTTGGCATAAATCTGTTTGGTATCAGGGTTGCTCTGGAGGGCTGAGCGTTTTCCTGATGCTGAACAGCCGCCTTGAGCATGTTTAGGTGGATATGTCGCGCGTTAAAAATAAACATTATTATATCAGAAGAAAGGACATATTATTTTTCCATTGTCATCCTAAAAATTTCTAAAGATAGCAACTGTTTTAATGGTTAACCATCAGTATAGCATAGTAGGTGGACTATGGCTTCTTCCATCAAAACTGCAACTTAGTTTCCCACGATACTTAAGGGAGAGTATATGCAAGTGCCAGGCTTCAAATAAGGTAGATAACATGATACCCATAAATCGGAACAAGCACCTTAAAGTACAAAAGACTTTAAGCCGAGGTAAGGAAGCAACCATTCGGGTTTACCTAGTACAACATCGGCTGCAAAATGACAGCCCGAGTTGGAGATGTACCAGAACAGGGTATGCAGTGTTTAAACTGGCACCAACCACTTTCACCGGTCTGACCGGACAAGGATATTTTCACACACAGCCTGGCACTGGGCTTCAGAAAAGTAATAATTAAAAAGGAGAGAGAAATGTTTATCTTTAGCCATACCACAATCTGTTTAACCCTAAGCCATGTGGTTTCTAGGCCTTATTCCTGGAGGCAGTGCAGGAAGGAATAAGGGAGAAAGGGGAAAGAGAAAAAGTCAGAAATTCAGGTCGGTCTTGAACCAAGGGCTTTAGGCCCACTCCATGGCCCATGTGGATATCACGCTACGACGGTGTGGCCAGCGATTTGTGGCCATTTGTGCACTTCGTTTGATGACGTCATTGCGCGATCCGGGCTTAGTAATTTTTTACTCCGTGCATTGGGGGGTTTTCGCTGTTTGCGGGGAGTTAGGTCAGAAGTTGTTGGAAGAATGGACCAATCAGGCGCGGGAATCCAGGGAGGGGCGAGGGGGGTCGCGCCTCCGGTAATCTCCAAATTCTTGCAAAATCAGCACTTTGAGATATTTTGACCAGTTACAGGCTTTCAGCCCCCCGGTATTTTGACATTTTCAAATCCTGATCGCCATGGACAATAGTCAGGAGCGGGTTGTCTCGTACTTCATATTTTGTGGCCAAAGGATTCAAATTTAAGGACATTCACAGAGATCACTTCCACCTGGGGGCACCATTGAGTTTGTACAGGGTCAAATGTCAAATTGATGCTATTGTTGCAACAACCTTACCAGTGTGTTCCTCTATCATAAGGATTCAGATAAAGGTATATTGCCATATATGGGATGGATCAGCAGAAAAATGAGTAATTAGCAAGAGGGTAACAAATATTACATTTGATGACAAATGGTTCAAATTGATGCTTACCAAGCCAATCCTAGGCACAATCGAGGCCAATGCGACACAGATTGAGTGATTTGAGTACATTTGAGTATTACCATGGTAAGGAGATCCTAGATAGGGCAAACTATATATTTTGTTTGGTCAAAGGATCAATTTAAGACCATTTTATTCAAATCGTGCATTTGTTGCATTTTGTCCCTTTGACCAAAAGTCACCTTTGACCTGTTTGCTAATAACTCCTGAAAGACCCATCCCAGATAGGGCAATCTATACCTTTCCTGAATCCTTATGGCTAAAGGAACACATTGGTGAGTTTTTTTAGCACAATATCATCAGCTCTACATTTGACCCCTGTACAAACTTCAATGGTGCCCTCAGGTGGAAATACACTGGCAATTTCACAACAAGTCGGAAGTGATTCTCTGTGATGTCCTTAAACCTATAAAACATGTCAAAGGTCAAAAATGAGCCTTGTGCACAAGTGATCTGAATTTTAATATAACACAGATTTAATGATTTAATCAGATTGGTTTAAGAATTTGGTATGTCCAAAACAACATTACATATAATAAAATAACACACAATTTACGATTATGATACTTATTAGAGTGCACTAATGTCCAGAGTTAAAAGAAGTGTTGCAGTTCAACGATGATATGTCCTCTCACAGCGAAGATTTCAAAATGACAGTATGCAAAGTCACGCTCAAAAATCCTCTTCTCAGTCTTGAAGATAACTTTTGTCCTGCAGTTCAAGATGACAAGGTTGAATAAGTCCCTTGACGACACTAATATTCCACAGTACCGTATATCAGTCCAAGATATAATCACCGCGACTTCTATCTGTCCACAATTAAAAGAATCCTATTTTGATTCCCAGCACTTTTGGCTTCAAAGACGACAGTAGAATAATTATAGTGACTTCGCTTACATGGAATTATTATAAATCCTGGCACTATAGGTACTGTACAGGTCTGCTACTCATTGCAGATCAAAACTAGCTATAACTTCTAGCTACTTGTTAAATGCTGGCTGTGAATCTTTTCAGTGAGAAGTATTTAACTACTCACAGCTAGATTCCCCTATCCTAATAATAATCATTACATCATCATCATGCATAAACATAACCTTGCACTGCCAAATCAGATTTCACATAAATTACATCATCTGCATTGCACCATCTTACAAAAATAACATCATGGGAAATCCCCAAGTTTTGCAATCTGTTTTGATCTAAATGCATAAAAAGTTGACTCAGTTTCTAAATTTACATCTTGGGGCATTCCCATTTCTCCTCTTGTGCAATCTATCTAGTTGTAAACAACAGGTGCATATCTCAACATAGCACTAGGAGAATTCCATTATCTCTTTTTCATAGTAAACTACTTTTCCCACAAGAAATCTTTTCTCAAATAAAATTGAGAAATAAAATAATACTTTTAATCACAAAAATGGAGGCTAATATAACAACCAGAGGGTGTTTTGAATCAATCCCATGATGCATAGCAATGTGCCTATACCGTACTGTACTAAACACATGTTAGTACTTGGGGATAAAAAGTGTTCCAAAAGTTTAAGAACCACAAGACATTTCATAATCATGCAAAAAATTCCCTAAGTACTAACGCTTTGTGGGCTAAAATGAGCGTTAAAGTCAGGGTTTTTATGTGTTAAGAATAGGATTTTTATTTATGTGATCACATGACCCTATTTAGGTGAAATTTCCCAAAACTGGTGCATTGTGGGATTGACTCAAACACCCTCTGTATAACAACATGAACAGTGTAAGCTACAATCGTAATTGTTGAAACACACTTTGCAGATTTGGTTCCCACCCTCTCAATTCATTGTTGCCTAAGCATGATACACTTGGTCGATTATTATTTTCAACACTGACTTGGGAGGGGACGGGGAGGGGGAAATAATTTTAAGGTGACAATGCTCTTCAAGCCTATATCCCTTGCATAGCTGCCAATATTAAGAAGTGTTCCAAGGACTTATGAACAAGATTATATCCAAAGGTAGAAAAAGTCATATACAAAATTTTTCGAGAATGGTCTAAGTACAACATTTTTATTCGGGGAAGGAAGATGGCCTCAGTATCTTTATCATATAACACAAAGCTTAAATTTTGATGTTTCTACTCTGAATTTTTACACATTACATTTAAAATTTAAAAAAAAATATACACACACTAAGGGGTTGTAAGTTAAAGGTACAAAGAAAACTACTGAATAAAACATGTCCAAAAGTTCCAAAAGCACACCATCGTACATTCCACACACGCATGTGTGCATGCACATGCTCGCACCTGCACACACACATCACACACACACACACCTAAAACAGAAGATTGTTATACACGCACGTTTGTTCTAAAGACAATTACACAATTTTTAGATATATTGTAGAGACAATTGAGAAACGCTGAGAGCGTATCTACACTAGTTTTCAATATGTTGATTACAACGAAAAATAACCTACACAAACAAAACATTTAAACAAAATCAAACAATTAAAAAATGTTAATAACAGCCACAATCCAGTAGTCAAAAGAACTCTGAGTCTTGCTTCTTACATAATAATAAAAATAATCAATAGGAAAATACATTTATACACTCAATGTTTATAGGGAATTGATCTGCAACCTCTAAGTATGAAGCGAATATCTACTCAACCAACTAATTAACTCTCTTCAATAAATTGAGTCTTATACTCTTGCACAGCTGTTTGAGAAGTCTCATTTATTATAGTCCATAAGCTCCCATCATCAGAATTTTTCGTTCGTTACACCCAAATTAGTGTGATTAATTTTCCCATATATCACATTAAAGGGGATTGTACCCGAATAGGATTAGGTTGTTTCCGCCCCGAAAAGTTGCACGTTAGAGTGTCCCTGCCCATTCAAAATGGCAACCATGCTTTATGTAAAACCCGCCATTATAATTTCATTACAGATAGAAATTTTATCCACGATTATAAGGATGAAAACAGGTTTTGAATGCTTGAAGGGGACTTTAACACATCTAAGGCGTCCAAGTGGCCGACGCAAGAAGCAGACATATTTTGCTTTAAATGAACTTAAAATGGACAATTGTTGAATAAGAACCTGAGTGATATTTGGGAGCTCCAAAAAGAATGTATGACATTTATTTTTACGTATAGAATTGGTTTTTTAAAGATCGGCGGTGATATATTCGCTCTAGGGTAGGTAAACTAAGGAGAAGGAAAAAGACCAGACCTACCCATTTTTGGACGGTAAAAGCAACACTTGCTAATAATGACCCTAAATCATTTCCCAGATGTACAAAAATATGAAAGTGGGGTATTGACTGTCCAGAGAGTGACACGTTACTATAGTGGTTACTACTGGGCCATATAACGTAATGAAAGACTCTATAATAGTTCATCGGAAGACAACAGTTCATATCAAATGATACAATTAAATCATAAGAAATGGGTGTGGAGTGATTAAGACTACACAGGGACGTCATAGGGTTTCCCAGGTAAAAAATTAAAGAAACATGATTTCTGAAAAGAAGTGAAAAAACATTGTTCTTAGTAGAGGAAAATTTAAATATCGGGTGACCAAGTTCTTTCGAAGCACATCAAGTGCTATCTTTTGTTTCTGACTGTTACCACAGGCTCCGTTCTCTCTCTCTACGCCTAGATCAGCTTCCTTACCAGCGTCGACTAGTGTTGAGTGGTCTGCAATTATGCAGAAGTACGAGAGAAAAATTGCGGAAAAAAGGTTTATCAATAGTGTTCGTTATGGTTAATTATGGCGAAAAAGACAAAAGATATGCAGGGGGGGTTTCTTTTTGATTTGTGTCCCCCGGAGCTGGTATAACCGCCGCCATCCATGAAGTTATGATCCTGTCGAATACCAAATGTCACTTAAATCCTTTTTGGTGCTCTAACATATCTTACTCGCATTCTTACCCCGCCTATTTGGCAAATTTTAGGAATTTAACAAAACGTGCCTCCTACCGGCGGCCATCTTGGACACTTAAATGTTTAAGCCCACTTCAGGAGGTAGAAATTTATTTCGTTAGCCTGAATAAAATTCCTATCTATAGTGAAAATACAATAGCAGTGTTTCATAAAACCATGGTGGCCATTTGAAATAGGCATTACGCGCTAATGGCAGATTTTTGGGGCGGAAACATAACCTAATCTAGTCAGGGGAGCACCCTTCAAGGTGATAGATGGAAAATTAGTACCAGGCTGGGGGAAAACAAACTCTAATTTTAAGGCCAGTACAGAAACGGGCCTCATCGAAAGTATGACAAAGAAGAATTTAACAAAAATATCAAACGGCGACACCACTTTTGACGTCTAAGTTGGAGTATTTATGTCATGAACTACATTGTTTACATTTGATGAAATTACATTGCGGGCAAATACGATTTTTCAAAAAATCTAGTTTTACACGTCTTTCTATGGCATAGAAAGGGCACTATAACATATAAACCATGATCCTTGTAGACCTATGTGGCAAGATTCCAGCAATTGATTTTTTTATATTTGTCGGACGGCGGGGTAAAGGTCTTGCCTTTGTCCCTACTTATCATTTGTTAAAAATTGTGCGCCATTTGCTTAAAATTGCTCTAAAAAATAAAGAGGACCATTTGCACGGGGTCAAACGCTGTTCTTTTGCTAATAATGTTATCTAAATCAAAATGGTGGTGTTCTCTTCAATATGAAAATGTGACTCAAATAGCAGTAAGCTGTTAATTTTCAGTAAACAATGTTTACAGTAATTCAATTAAGCTTCTGTGTTGGCTATGTATTTTTATATAGTGAAAATTAAGAGAAATCAATGGTTTTACAGAGATAATAAAAAAGAGATATTACATAAATACATACTTATTGTTATGTCACCGGATGCCCCTGAGTTTGGAGTAGTGGCAGCTTTATACCAATACACCCTATAATATGCCAGTGCCCCCTCCCCCCGGATATTTAGTTATACATTTCTCATATGCCAGTGCCCCCCTCCCACCGGATATTGTTTTTATCTTGTCATTTTTAACCTGTTATTTAGCTGTCCTGTCTTAGCGATATTACTGCATTTACCTAACCTGTGCATTGTAGCTATTCCTGTCATTTGATATCCTGTAATTTAGCTATCCTGTCAGTTAGCGGTCCTGTCATTTAGCTATCCTGTCATTTAGCTATCTGGATTTAGCTTGTCTCTGATTTAGCTTTACTGTCATTCAGCTAACCTGTCTTTTAGCTATCCTGTCATTTAGCTATCCTGTCATTTAGCTATCCTGTCATTAAGCTGTCCTGTCGTTTAGCCTATACTGTCGTTTAGCTATGAGTCTTTAGCTACCTGTAATTTAGGCTATCCTGTCATTTTTTAGCTAAACTGTATTAGCTATCTGTCATTTAGCTTTCATGGTCATTAGCTACCTGGGTTTTCAAAATTTAGCATCCTGTCATTTAGCTAACTGTCATTTAGTGCTGTGTCATTACTGTCATCGTTTTTCGGAAGGGGGGGGCTATGCATGTTATTAAATGGGGACAGGTGAGATGAGAGTCATTCAGGTATCTTGCCATTAGCTATCCTGTCATCTTGTCACTTACCTAACCTGTCATTTAGCTATCCTGGCAGTAGTGCCGGGTCACTTAGCTGTCCGCGTTTCTAAGGTAGTTCGGCTGGTATAAATGTGACAGATGAGCATAAGGTATCCTGGCATTTGCTATTCTGTCATATGTCACTTACACTGTCATGAGTATCTGCTTTTAACCATTCCTATTTAAGCGTCATGGTTCATTTAGCTGTCATTGCTTCTCAGGGGGCTCGATTGGTGACGGCGAGGAGCATTTAGCTATCCTGTCATCTTGTCACTTACCTAACCTGTCATTTAGCTAAGCTGTCATTGCTATCCTGTCATTTAGCTGACCTGTCATTTAGCTATCTTGTCCTGTAGCGCTGTGTCATTAGCTGTAAGCGTTTTACTCCGGGGGGAGGGGGGCTACTGCCTGTTATAAATGGTTGACAAGTGAAGTATTCAGGTATCCTGCCATTTAGCTATGTCATGCTTGCACTTAGTAAAATTCATTTAGCTATCCTGTCATTCAGCTAACCTGGATTAGCTATCCTCTATTCAGCTAACCTGTCGTTATACATCTGTCATTCAGATTAAACTGTCTTTAGCTATCTATCATTTAGCTATCTGGCATTTGATGTGTCATTGTGTTGCTGTCATGGTTTTCTCAGGTGGCTCTGTCTGTTATAAATGGTGACAGGTGAGAGTCATTCCGCTATCCGCCATTTAGTATCCTTGTCATCTTGTCCTTATCTAAATGTCATTTAGCATCCTGTCAGTCAGCAACCGTAGTAGCTATCCTGTCATTCAGCTAACCTGTCATCAACTATCCTCTCATCAGCTAACCTGGCATTTAGCTATCTCTTCATTCAGCTAACCTGTCTTTTAGATTTCCTGTCATTCAGCAACTGTAATTTAGCTAACCTGTCATTTAGCTATCCTGTCATTTAGCTATCGGCATTCAGCTAACTGTCATTTAGCTATCCTGTCATTCAGCTAACCGTCATCAGCTATCCTCTCATTCAGCTAACCTGGCATTTAGCTATCCTATCATTCAGCTAACCTGTCATTTAGCTAATCCTATCATTCACGCTAAAAAACCTGTCATTTCTAAAGCTATCCTGTCATTCAGCTAACTGTCATTCAACTATCCTCTCATCAGCTAACATGGCATTTAGCTATCCTGTCATCAGCTAACCTGTCATTAGCTATTACTGTCATCGCAAAACTGTCGTTAAAAAAGGGGGGCCTTCTGTCATTCAGCTAACATGCCATTTAGCTCTATCTTCATTCAGCAACTGTCTTTTCAGCTATCCTTCATTTGCTTATCGCATTTAGATGTGTCATTTTGCTTATGTTTTTCATGGGTGGCTCTTGTCTGTTATAAATGGTGACAGGTGAAGTCATTCCGCTATCCTGCCATTAGCTACCTGTCATTTAGCTAATCCTGTCATTAGCGCCCGTGTCACTAGCTGTCTACGTTTTCTCAGGGGTTCTGCCTGGTATAAATGGTGAGGTCATTCAGGTATCCTGGCATTTAGCTATTCTGTCATCTTGTCACTTACCTAACCTGTCATTTAGCTATTGACATTTGAACCATCCAGTCATTTAGCTGTATGTTAATTTGCTGTCTTGCTTTATCAGGGGGCTCTATAGGTGACAGGCGAGAGTCTTCAGCTATCATGCCATTTAGTCACTTAGCTCCTAACGGTCATTTAGCTAAAGCTCATTTAGCTATCCTGTCATTTAGCTGACCTGTCATTTAGCTATTCCTGTCATTTAGCTGCGTGGCACTTAGCGTCATCGTTTTCTCGGGGGGAGGGGGTGGCTCTGCCCTGTGCTAATGGGACATGTGATAGTCTTCAGGTACCTGCCATTTAGAATCCTGTCATCTTGTACTTAGCAACCTGTCATTAGCTATCCTGTAATTCAGCTCACCTGCATTTAGCGATCTCCTCCTTCAGCAAACCTGTCGTTAGCTATCTGTCATTCAGCTAACCTGTCTTTAGCTATCCTATTTAGCTACCTGGCATTTAGATGGGTAATGTTGCTGTCATGTGTTCTCAGGTGGCTCTGTCTGTTATAAATGGTGAAAGGTGAGAGTATCCGCTATCCTCCATTTAGATATCTGTCATCTGTCACTTATCTACCTTCTAACCGTAATTTAGCTATCCTGTAATTAAGATAACCTGCATTTTAGTAATCCTGTCTTCAGCTACCTGTCATTCAACTATCCTCTCTTCAGCTAACCTGGCATTTAGGCTATCCTCTATTTAGCTAACCTGTCGTTTAGCTGACTGTCATTCAGCTAACCTGCATTTAGCTACACTGTCATTTAGCTTCCGTCATTTAGCTATCCTGTCCTTCAGACAACGTCATTTAAGTACTATCCTGTCATTCAGCCCTAACCTGTCATTAACTTCCTCTCATTCAGCTAACCTGGCATTTAGTTCCGTATCATTCACAGCGACCGGTCATTTTCAGCTATCCTCTCATTCAGCTACTGTCATTTAGCTAACCTGTCTTAGCTATCCGTCTTAGCCTATCCTGTCAATTTTTAGCTATCCTGTCATTCAGGCTGTCCTGTCGTTTAGCTAACTGGTCGTTTAGCTATACTTCACTTACCTAACCTGTCATTTAGCTATCCTGTCATTTAGCTTAACCTGTCCGTTAGCTATCCTGTCATTTAGCTATCCTGTCATTTAGCTAACCTGGTCATTTAGCTATCCTGTCATTTAGCTTTATCCTGTCTTTAGCTGCTGTGTCACTTAGCTGTCATATCGTTTCTCGGAAGGGGGGGGGCTCTGCCTGTTATAAATGGTGACAGGTGAGAGTCATTCAGGTATCTTGCCATTTAGCTATCCTGTCCCTCTTGTCACTTAGCTAACCTGTCATTGGTTACTATCCTGTCATTCTCTGCCCCGTGGTCCTTAGCTGTCCATCGTTTTTCTCAGGTGTTCGCCTGGTATAACATGGTGACAGATGAGTCATTCAGGTATCCTGGCATTTAGCTATTCTGTCATTTGGTCACTTACCTAACCGTCATTTAGCTATCCTGACATTTATTATAACAACCCTATTCCGTCATTTAGCGGTCATTTATTTAGCTGTCATTCTTCTCATGTGCTCTATTGGTGACAAATGCTAGAGTCATTCAGCTATCATGCATTTAGTCACTTTAGCCTCCTACACCTGTCATTTAGCTAAGCTGTCATTTTAGCTCATAGCCTGTCATTTAGCTGACCTGTCATTTAGCTATCCTGTCATTTAGCTGCTGTGTCACTTACTGGTCAATCGTTTTCTCGGTGGATGGGTGGCTCTGCCTGTATAAATGGTGAACCATGTGATAGTCATTCATGTATCCTGCCATTTAGCTTATCCCGGTCATCTTGTCCCTTGCGCTAACCTGTCATTTAGCTATCCTGTCATTTTCAGCGAACCTGAACCTGGCATTTAAGCTATCCTCTCATTTCATCTAACCTGTCGTTTAGCTATCCTGTCATTCAGCTAACCTGTCTTTAGCTATCCTATCATTTAGCTATCCTGCATTTAGATGTTGGTCATTTGTGCTGTTCCCCCCCCCATTGTTTTCTCAGGTGGCTCTGTGTTATAAATGGTGACAGGTGAGAGTCCATTCCGCTATCCTGCCATTTAGCTACCTGTCATCTTGTAAGCTGTATCTAAACCGGTCAGTTAAAGCTATCCTGTCATTCAGCTAACCTTCATTTAGCTATCCTGTCATTCAGCTAACCTGTCATGCAACTTTCCTCCTCTCATTCACTACCTTCATTTAGCTATCCTCTCATTCCACTAACCTCGTTTTTTCGTTAGCTTTTCCTGTCTTCAGCTAACCTGTCATTTAGCTATGCTGTCATTTAGCTATCCGTCCTTCATTTGCTATCCTGTCCATTCAGCTAACCTGTCATTAGTCCTATCCTGTCCTTCAGCTAACCTGTCATTCAACTATCCTCTCATTCAGCTAACCTGGCATTTAGTATATCCTATCATTCAGCGAACCTGTCATTTAGCTATCTTGTCATTCAGCTAACTGTCATTTAGCTATCCTGTCATTCAGCTAACCTGTCATTCAACTATCCTCTCATCAGCTAACCGGCAATTTAATCTATCCTGTCCATTCAGCTAACCTGTCATTTAGAGCTATCCTGTCATTCAGCAACCTGTCCGTTTTAGCTTTCCTGTCATTCGCTAACCTGCCTTTACTATCTTTTCATTCAGCTAACTTCTTTTAGTCATCCTATCATTTAGCTATCCTGCATTTAGATTGTCCCATTTTGCTGTCATTGTTTTCTCAGGTGGCCTCTGTCTGTTATAAATGGTGACAGGTGAGAGTCATTCCGCTATCCTGCCATTTAGCTATCCTGTCATCTTGTCACTTACCTAACTCTGTCCATTTAGCTCTCCTGTCATTCAGCTAACCTTGTATTTACTATCCTTTCTTCAGCTAACTGTATTCAACTACCTCTCATTCCTACCTGCAATTTACTATCCTCTCTCCTTCACTAACCTTTCTTTTTAGCTTTCCTGTCATTCAGCTAACCTGTCATTTAGCTATCCTGTCATCATCTACCTTTCCTTTTAGCTATCCTATCATTAGCTATCCTGATTTAATGTGTCATTTTGCTGTCATTTTTTTTCTCAGGTGGCCTCTGTCGTTATAAATGGTGACAGTGAGATGTCATTCCGCTATCTGGCATTTAGCTATCCTGTCATCTTGTCACTTACCTAACCTGTCATTTAGCTATCTTGTCATTCATCTAACCTCATTTAAGCTATCCTATCATTCAGCTAACCTTATTCAACTATCCTCTCGATTCATCATCTAACCTGGCAATTTATCTATCCTCTCATTCAAGCTTAACCTGTCGTTTAGCTTCCTGTCATTCAGCTAACCTGCCATTTAGCTATCCTGTCATTCAGATAAACCTGTCTTGTAGCTATCTATCATTAGCTACTGGCATTTGAGTGTCATTTGATGTCATTGTTTTCTCAGGTGGCTCTGTCTGTTATAAATGGTGACAGGTGAGAGTCATTCAGGTATCTTGCCATTTAGCTATCCTGTCATCTGTCATTCAGCTAACCTGTCATTAGCTATCCTGTCATCAGCGAACATGTCATTTAGTATCATGGCATGAGCTACAACCTGTCATTAAAAATATCCTCTCATCAGCTACCTGGCATTTAGCGATCCTCTCATTCAGCTAACTGTCGTTTAGCTCTGTCATTCAGTAACATGTCATTTAGCTATCCTGTAACTTCAGCTAACAATGATTTAGCTATTCCTATCATTTAGCTATCCTGGCATTTAGATGTGTCATTTTGCTGTCAGTGTTTTTTTTTTTTTTCTCAGGTTGGCCCTGATCTTTATAAAATGGTGGAAAGGTGAGAGTCATTCCGTATCCTGCCATTAGCTATCCTGTATCTGTCACTTATCTAACCTTCATTTAGCTATCCTGTCATTCAGCTAACCTGTCCTTTAGCTATCCTGTCATTCAGTAACCTGTAATTCAACGACTCCTATCATCAGCAACCTGGCATTTAGCTATCCTCTCATTCCAGCTAAACTGTCGTGCTTTCATGTCATTCAGCTAACCTGCCATTAGCTATTTTTTTTTCCCCTGTCATCAGCTAAAACTGCATTTAGCTATACATCATTAGTATCATGGCATTGGTGTGTCATTTTGCTGTCATTGTTTCCATGGGGCTATGCCTGTTATAAATAGTGACAGGTGAGAGTCATTCAGGTTTCCCTGCCATTTAGCTATCCTGTCATCTTGTCACCTTAGATATACCGTCATTTAGAATGATGTCATTGGGATAAACCGTCATTTAGCTATTTGGCTCTTGTGTTTTGTTATAAAAGGGAAGGGTCCATTCACTGCTTTGGGAGGATCAGGTGCTGACATCCTGGATCCTATTTGTTCATATGGAAAACAGCATTTCTAGCACCACAAATGATATGGCTGTACTTATAGATCCTCACCATTTAATGACAAACCAGCATGTCCTTCGCTCGTCTCACCTCAGAACCACAGCACGCAAGACAATGTTCAGGAAATCTTTATCTCTTCAGACAACTCCGTGGCTCACTTGTTAAACTTATTAACACTGGGTAGCCAACACTGATCAACTACCTCAAAAACAACAGTGTTCTTCAACTGATCAGCTATCCCCATTCAATCAATACCTAATATAAGCTTGAGTGGACGTGACTAATAAACAGGCGGGACTGGCGAAATCGTTGTGTGACCAGTAGATTATCAAGTGCCAACATTCATCAAGATCCCTTTTTCATCAAGTGCAAATACTTCAAAACATTTTGTTTTTTTTGGGGGGGGGGACACATCTCAGTAATTTTTTTTAAATAATTATATGAACGAATTAATGCCTTGCATTTGAATAGAGTACTTTGCAAAGCAGAACTAGCCCTGATCAAGACTGTCTGCTAAAAATTGACAAACTTCTATTTATTTTTTCACATAATTGAAAGTCATCTCAATTATTTTGAATAGCATTACGTTTTCAAGTTTGAAATCCGTGCTTTCTAGCATTGAAGGGGCTACCCTGTCTAGGGAAAGATTTAAAAAATGCTACACTGCCTGGTGGTCGGTGGTGCACACTGAATCCAGGATCCTATTAGTCTAAGTATAAACCCCAAACACCTGTTGTGGTAGGTGCAGTGGTTGTGCTACTCAGAGCGACGACAAGCTGATAAAAAATTGCTTTGTGGTTTTAATCTTCTCTGTATAAAAAAACTGCAAATGCAAATGTTAAAATAAGAAAAAAAGCAGCATGGGAAGCTGCCCCATATTGTATCAACGTGGTTTTTGAAGGTCGAGCGAGAAGTGCCCCTTGAAAGCGTCTCAGGAAGAATTTCCTGAACTGCACATCTCCTGTCATGGGGGGCATTCATTACAAAGACTTCTCTGAGCGTCTCTGGGCTTAGGACCAGACTCTGGCTGGGTTAAACCGGTTTTATGGGATCCCCAAACCTTCCCCACTTCCCTCAGAGATAATTAATTAAACGATCATCAAAGATTGAGCCAATTGCTGAATAGCAAACAACTTGGCACACCCCCTGGTGCCAGGACATACAGTGTATTTTGACGAGACTCCAGGGCTAGACGAATTATATAGGAATATTAATCGGTCACAGCTAAAAAAAAAAAGCCTGACAGACTGAACAAGGCGCTCTGCCTGAGTTGACTTTATTGAGATGTTTTGCTAATGGAAGCATGGAACATATAGGCCACGTGAAATTGAGGACTTAAAATTAGTGTTTAATTAGAGGTGATGCTCGGCCATTATTTTAGTTTAGTCACGGGAGAGGGATATGCTCCATCTTGTTGGTGTCTGCCTATGGTCTGTGAAATTATTTGATATCAGATGTGTGAACCAATGAATGAAGTTGGTAGAGCGGCTTGAACAAGGCTAACATGAACAACTACCACCACAAAAGTTTCATTTGTAATCTGTTTCATTTCGCTTTCACCATGACTCACGTGTTGAAATATGAACACATGCGATTGCTTATGTCACTGATAAAGTTCTATACATTATAATGAAGTTTCTTCATTAGACAAAGCATGTTAGCAAAACAAGAACGAAACAAGCACCACATAGTTGTGAGCCCATTTGCTCCTTGGAATGGATTTTATCACCAGTTTATCACCAGAGCTTCTCTGGTTCTAATCTATATACAGAGTTAGGAACAAAAAATATTGATGAAAGTTGCCCTCATCAGAAGAAATATTCCGAGCAAACAAAAACATTCGACTGTTATCACCGATTAGTTTACAAATGCTCACCACCAAGGACACAGTCCAGTGTGTTGTAGCTTGTAGATGCATTGACATGAACTGACCTTGTGTCTTCTTGTTACATTATATCATACCCAAAACCAGGGGGGTGGTCTTTTCAAAATACACGGTGAATGGATGTACTGAACGATCGGCCAAGGGAATTGAGGATTTTAACTACTCATAGTGTATCGGGTTTCTCGAAGGTTTGGGATACCTTTTCTTGAGAATTAAGGATCAAATTTTGTTAAATTTTTTTTTACTTTTTTGAGATCTACTTAACATCAAGATATATTTACTTGTTTATTGCCGATGCCACTTTTAGGTCTTTAATTGTAATATCACTGGAGTTAAATTTGTAACAGAGGGTTGTTAAGTCCTTATTTAATAATTCTCACCCCACGGGTTCGCCGCTCAGAGTACCAACCCTTTTTTGGGCCTATGTTAAAGAACAAGACTGAGGCACGCTAGACCATATGTATAACTCTACTTAAGCATATTATACAGACTGTCCCCAAAAAACATTGTGAGTGAATAAAAAAAAACCCTACATTCAGGAAAGAGTTGTTTTCTTTGCACGGTCACCCTCATTTCCTTTTTTTGAATGTTTGCTTTGGTTGTTTACAAGGATAAACAGGCTATCATAAGATTTTTATTGGCGTCTTTCGGACTTTAATGTTCAGAAACTATGCCAATTTTTGCGGAGAGACCTAAAAATCGTTTGGCCGCTTTGTAGCCATACAATGCGTAGGACTGCACTTCTATACCATAACTAATTATAGCAAAGATAATTCACATATGCAATTTTCAGTTTTATCGATTTCTTTCTTCTTCTTTGCAAAAACATATCAGTTTTGATAAAACGGGTCTATTGTGTAACATAATTATAAACAAAATATCAATTAAAGTCAAATATCAAATTAAATTAACCATTGTTCAATCATAAAGAGACAGTTATTGAAAATCACTCCTCAGTTCATGACCATAATGAAAGTGCTCAGATTTTTGTTTTTTACATCTCTAAGTTAATTATTTTGCACAACTACAGTATACTCAGCGTCATGAAGTTGACAAGAAGAATAAAAACTGAAGTTTTCTCTAATAATTAGAATTAAAACTTAAAATTTAATAATGCACTGTTTTTCAAGCGAATACAAAATCGTCTATGTCGCACTTTGGCTTCCAAGTGTCGTTGTAGATTAAAACCATGCCCCCTGGAATCTGCGTTGCAAGTTAAAACTGGTTTACACAGCTATCTTGACTTTCTTATTTGGGAAATTGAACTTTTTTTTACTCAGCATTTTCTTTTGTAATCTCCGGGATATTAATTTTATAATCCTACAATTATTCTCCCACCTTCTATGTTTAACAATAACTTGTGTTGAATGTTTTACTCAAATCACCGCTGAAGACCCAGTTACTCTGATGTAAGTGATAATCTTTGTTTGGAATCAAAATCGGCCAAACAGGAATTTAAGTCTCTCAGGCAATAATAGTCATAACGTCTTCCTTCCAAAGACCAAATGACACCAAATAAACGTTTTCTGAAAGCCTAGTTTACCCCTCTTTATCAACCAAAGCAAATATTTGAGCAAAAATAATTCTAACTATTTTAATATTTTATTTCTGAATGTAGGATTTTTATTGACTCACACTGTATATAATCACAGATTTAATATTTTTGGCCCAAAAATTTGGTTCATCTCAACTGGACTTTAACTGGTTCTTTTTTAGGAATGTTCCAGCTTCATGAAATTGTACGGTGGAATTTGGGGTCTGGTTAAGGAGTTATGGTGAATTATCTGAGACACATGAAAACCCGTTGGGCCAGTTTCGGCTATACTGATATCAACACAGTTGCCATTGAAATAAACCTCATACTTGAAAATTAAATACACAATAGGTAATAATGATGCGTCTTGCGATATAACTAATTTATAACTTTAGAATATCGTCAATTGCCAATAAATACTATAGCTTTGTTGAAAATTCCAATTCCAACAGTCCTTGTTAATCAGCCTATTACTCCAGGCTTCGGCAAAACAAGGGGTAGCAGCGTAGAAACTTGTTGAAAGTAACTGAGACCTGAATACCAACCATCCTCGCCTTTATAGTTCTTTGTTCAACCTGGTTTCTTCATTATGTTCCCTCCCTGACATCTTGGAGGCAGTGGGGAAATAGTGAAGGGTAAATTATCCCTCCACATTACAGCGTTTTGCACATTTGTCCCCAACAGATGCTTGTGGCTGTTCCATTCGATTCAACCGTTTAATTCCTAATTTCCAATAATTGTCATGATATTGTCCCCCTGGAGTGTGAGTCCCCATTATTCCCTCACAACATAATTCTGGTGCTTTCACTGTTTGAAAAATATCTATTGATTAGTTCAATGTAATGATGATACATTCCACTCTGATCTGTTTCAATATTGAAAACGGTTTAATCCCACATGATGCTACACGCCTTATACCTTTAGTTTTCTTGAACCTTCAAGTGAAACCACTGGCACATTGGTATTTTCTATTTGTGTTCATTGACATTCCTTGGTTAGGTCCATCAATTTGGATGGATAAAAAGCAAGGATTTAGTGGAACTATTCTACAATAATAAAAATATCCTCGCAGAATTACAGATTATATTTTTAAATTTTAGTTTGATTTATAGTTTTTGGTCATCTGGTATGTCCCGCGTGCTACCATTTATTAATTAATAAAGAAAGAACAAATGCCAATACCAGCCAGCACTGTTATTATTACCTTTGCCTATCGTCTGCACCCTATATGATCTAGAACACATGCTATATATATCTCGTAAAGTTTCTATACTCTTATGGGTGGATGCCTTTCTTTGACAAAGCAATGTTTGCAAAACAAGAAAAACAAACACCCTTATGAGACCAACTTCCTCCAATATTATTTTATAAACCAAACTTTTGACTCAAATATCAAAGCGACCGATCGATGTGCACCGGCGTTTTGAGCTCCTCCCGAAGCCTTTGCCAAAACAATCTCCTTGTCCCTACCCTGTCTTTTGGCCATTTGAGATACTCCTTCTTACGCAGAGCGAACCGTAGGGACAATGCAGTTTGTTTTCTGGGATCTCAACGCAGCAAAACCAAAACTAAGACATTGCGGTTTTCATCTAGTAATCTCATCTGAGCCATTTGCATCTCAAAGTACACCAGTCACTTTCGACAAAGTGCGGAGTCAACACCAAGACCCCAAAACCACAATAGTCCTTGAGACTTTGCCTGGATACTGTCACTTAATATTATCTTAATAGTGTGTCCTGGTAACAAATCTCTTCTCTTGATGCACAATCGAAGTGGTTCAGGACCTTCTTCCATATTGCGTTGTAAATCATTAAGGACCCATTCTTCATCACGCTGAAATTTTTCATTGTAAGCGATTGTCAAGCAAGGTCTGAGGTACCACCAACTGTCTGGAGCATTTCAAAGTTTTCAATCTTGGTTAGGAAATTGTCGGTAATTTCTTATAATAAGAATACTTTTACTTGAATGTGCCCACGATAGCGAATAAAAGATAATTACCAAAGCAAATCAGTGCACATGGAATACTTACCCCAGTGTAGAAGGCAGTATGGACTTCAATCTAACTCAATTGATGTAATGCTTCAATCCATCCAAGGTTTTCCGGGGAGGCACATGTGTATTGGGTCTGTAACAACCAGTTGTCATCGTAAAGAATCCATTTTCTGATGGTTCTTTTCACAGGTGCCTTTTAAAAGGGTTACTACTCAATCCCAGTGTGCTGAGCTTGGTCACCAGTTCTAAAATACCAAGTAGGACACTGTTTATTCGATTTTCCAGCCACCTTAAAGATTTTGTAATTTGGACCGGTGTTCCAAACCAGCTAGGATCAAAAGGTTGTTCTCTAAATTAAGAGTGACAATATTTGGAATGCAGACTAAAACCTGGTTTTCAATTGTTTCGATTTTGTTTAAACTCACATCTAGGAATAAAGTTATCGGCTTTGATAAATAAAATCTTGTTGAAAGTGCGGCCCAGGTTTGTTTCTTGCCATTTTTCAGTGTTTGAGTTTCATCAAAATGAATGTGACCTGTATCCAAATCCAAGAATTCTATATATAGCCTGATAAATCAGCTCATATATTAGGGCATTGATGAAGTTGCAAGAGATAAGGAATGCTAATAGTGCATAGTCAGTGTCACTATTTTCAAGTTTGGATACTGGTACTCACATAAATGAGAAAAAGCACTGCGTAAAATCTGTCAATGTAACGGACGTTAGGGAGACAGTGGACTGGAATTTACAATAATATTGAAGTATCACTTCCGGATAATACTAAACGGGTTAGACTTTGAAGCACAGAAATCCATTCATTAACGAATACTATGTGTATTTGAATTTGACAAACTTAAATATGTGATGGAATGGTAACGGCAGAAACTTAATCAAATGTGATTTCGTTAATGATGATTTTGAAGCCAAGATCAAGTCTTTAAAGTGATTTGGATATTTTGAATACTGCCCAAGGGCATCATAAGGTACACCTTTCAAAGAATTTATGGGAAAAGCAGTAATTCTTCCAAGAAAATCAAACAACGAATGCCTTTTAAGCCACGTACTGAGTAATTCTATTTGATTTTTCAGATAAGTCTAAAGTGGGCAAGATTGGGTACCCGATAAAAAGCTGTCGCTCTCAATTCTTTTTAATTCATTCACAAGTACTTGAAGATGAGTAAGGATGAATTCCATTTTGAAAGGACCTGAATAGTGGTTGCGTTTATTGACGAGCACTGGTGGGTCCATTGAATAAGCTAAATTAATTGTAACGTTTAAGTTGAGAACAAGAGATCCCAACAGCTGATAAGAATGTGAATTGAATGCTCATTGTTGTTATACAAATTGGTAATGGTGCAAAACTCTCTTTCTATGAGGAAAAGCTCCGGGATCACCAGTTCTCCATATCCAAAACACAAATGTTTGTATAGGTCAAACTTATGAACGGATCGAAAAGGAATCATTTGGTTATGTTTGATACATCTGGAAATGTATAAAAATTATCTGTTTTAGGTTTGGTCAATTTGTAAAGTCTCTTGAATAATATTGGTTCCCAGATGGCGAATAGGAAATGGTTAAATCCTGAGAAATTGCAGTGGGCGCAGTGCCTGGCCTGGTAGTGCTGTCAACGAGTTTCCCAATAACATATTGAGGTAAAGCAGCATACTTAGATGCACTGAATATCCCTTTTGTAACGTCAACCAACTTATTGTAGCGTAAATCCCAATTCTCTGCAGAGCATGGAGTCCGTTGAACTGAATAGATGACATCACAGATATATCATTCCAGCTGCATGTTTAGTACAAGCAGAACTTGACAGTTTTCAATGGTGCGCCATTGATTTCCTCTGCGGTTGGTTGAGCTCAACATCCAGTGTTGGTCGTCAATTTCCGATCCATTTTTTTTGGTATATTTGTCTAGATTCCTGTGTGCACAGTCCGTTGAGTCGTACTATGAGTCTTACAGCAATGGCTTCCCTCTGCCTGATGGGTACTGATGTTTTGGACAGACAGAATTTTGGTGTAGATCTTGGATGTAGTGTAGAGTCGGCCTGATAAGGCTAACCAAGTGAGTCTGTATTAAAGAAGTTGCCATGGTGATCACCAGAAGACAATAGTAAGAAACGTGGCGGTACTGTGAATTGCTTATTTCAAAGTGAGTTAAATCAATCCGATGCGTATGTAATTGTGATAATTGTTTTTGAAAAGTATTTTGTTTTCCCATGTAAAAAGAAATGAAGTGTATAATCAGGTTTCCTTTCATACAAAAGTAATTTATGCAGAAAATTGATGAAATACTACGGTATGGTTTCTTGACTTGATTGTCTATCGTTTCTTTCTTTTGTTTTCAAGCAGTTGAATTGGATCTGTAATTTCCTTGGGTGAGTTATTATGACACATGATATTACCAGTGTTTTTACACTTGAAAATTCATTCTAAAAAGTTTCCCAATATCATGTTTCATCGAACAAGAGTATTGTAAAAGATGACTTGTAAAAGATAGAAAACGAAAGTAATAGAGTTACTCCATTACATGCATGTCAAGGTCAGAATACCCTTAAAACACAAAATGAGGCCAGTGTACAATTGATAGAAGTTGATTTATAATCGCGTCATATATTTCTGAAACAAATGGCACCCGCGCGCCTGTTGAATTGCTTAGTGGATTCCCCTTGTCAAGCGTTCGCACACTTCCGGAATTACGACGACGCGGCCTAGCCAGAATTTTTGTTTCAGAATTATTGACGAATGATATAACAAACACATTTGCTTGTTGTTGATCAAATTGATTACTTCAATAATATTGAATACTCAGCAAGTTCATAATTACACACCCAACTTGTAAATTCTACAACCCAGCTCACGCAATATTGGGTGCAATGAGTGAGTTTCAAGTCTGCAGGCATTTCTTTTCGCTGCTGTGTCTTAGCCGCAAAGATTTTTGAAAAAAATGGTACTTGTGTTCAACAGTTCCATTATACAATCTGTAGGAATCGTTTCATTATTAATCTCTCTTTTAGAGTAGTCCTAATATGTCCAGCAGCAAGATGACAGGCTCTATAGGCCCCTTGGCAAACAAACCTCTGCAGCATAAAATTTTGGGATGCACATCGTATCTAGAGTCTGTCGGTCATGAATGTCCACTCATTAGGACCACAAAATAAATTGATTAGGCCTTTAAATACGACAGCTTTTGTTAAGCTGATGTGGTTACAATATACTTAAACAATCAATCCTGATTTTTTATATCTTAACAGTATTAGAATACTGTTGTCTCATAATTAGTAGTATTAAAATATTGCTAAGATCGACCCACTTGGAGATTGGCTAAATTAAATCTGTGTTCAGCACTATATTATACTCACCGCTAGTTACCTCAAATCTAAAAATACGGTACATGACATCACATTCTAGCATTGACCGTAAGGAAGGATACTTGTGACATTATACTGGAAAATTACCTATTTTGCACATTGTTTTGCACCATACCTATAAATACTAGCCTTTATAGCACTCTCTCTAGAAAGTTTTCCGTGCATGTAAACAGATCACCACTTTCCAAATTTAACATATGAGGGGATTCATTTTTCTTTTGCATATTATATGTTCCTGTACTTTTCACTTGTTTGTGTTCATCTTTCTTTCTTTATTATTGTACAGATAAGGCCATGGCCCAAATACATGAAATTACACAATACAACTTGAAATGGTGTGTGATACACCATATTATATAAAATGCTCCGTAATTTGAAAGCGAAATCGTATGATTTTGCAATATTAAGAATAACTTCTGTATTTTGATGACACATTAAATATAAAATGTGAATGAGTTATTTGTCATATTACCATTTTTTGGATATATTTGTTGTCTTATCTCATAGAACGGGCATTTCTATTGAAGGATTTTCATCTTCTTTTGTTCACATTGCACAGTAATGCAAAAACGATTTTGAATTGCAATCTTTGTACCTTCTACCAGTGTCAATAGCAGGTTATGTTACTACCGCGGAACTTTCGAAAGGCTACGCGAATTAAAAGTTATCAACCACCTTAAGATATTCTTCAGGTACTTAGAAGAGACTTGAAAGTCTTATACGTGCGCATTTTATCAAATCTTCCAAACTGAGTGCCAATTCTGTGAATAGATAGCAACCATCTTTTGGAGAACACATTCTTCTAAAACAGTCATCATTTGTACACCCCGGGTTTATACCATACTTTCCAACACCCAGTTTTCAAGAGAATCGATTTGTTTTAATCTGTGACCCAATTCCTCCACCCAGCTCATCAACGATACAACCATGTTATACCCCTGGTGTGGGTATCTATTGTTATCAAGTTTTAATAGCCAAGCCACTACTTAACGCAACGTAAACAGCTGTGTTCACAAAATTTGAATTTTGCCCCATTCACCACTTGCAGTCACGTTTTGGGGCACTTGTGTATCACACATCATTTCAAGTTGTATGGTGTGAAATTTCATGCTGGATTACTGGGGCCTATGGCCTTTATGTACAATAAAATAAAGAAGAAAAAAAGGTTTGGTTTCAAAACCACTTCAGTGTCCAAGCACTGCTTACAATATAGAAGAATACATATATTTTTAAGTTGTTAGGTATTAATTTGTTAAATTGTCCAACAGACATGCATGTTGAGGTGAGCATTTTCTGAACGAATGCATGCACACACGCACACACACGTTACGCGCACACACACGCGCGCAAACACACACACATCCACACTTAGTATGAGTGAGCACTTTTCAAAGCATGAACAAAACTACCACTCAGTACATGAGTATTTAATCGTTTAATTTCACTTTCGACCATCAACTCTGTGACTAATATAATATGTTAAATATGCGTTGCTTAAAGGTGCATTTCATGATTACACACCTTCCTGTTTTATTCATTGTTTCACTAGATATCCTTGATAAAAGCTCATTCCCAACTTTTGAGCTGATTCCCGAACTTTGCGGTTTTGTGTTCTGAGCAATGCTCGTTTCCCCGGTCCATAGGCCACTGTGCTATAATTTCTGTTCCGTTTACTGACAGAACATACAAAATTGCGAATTTCTTACACACTACCGAATTTGCACGTAAGATTTGCACACAATGATTACTACTTTAGCCGTTCAGATGATATGAAAATCTCAACTTTTTGAGGTAAGCCGGGGGACTAGGCTGTGGATCACGAATGCCACTTTAATATCTTGTAAAACATGAACAAATACTACCACGGAAGTCCTATTTGTTTTTTAAGACATAATAGATGTTTATGCCAGCGTTGATGCTAGATATGTCTTCTTAACGCTTCCTCTGTATCTATATACACTTTTAATTTGTGCACATGAAAGATGAGTTGCCCCATACAAGAAAGACCCTATCCCAGCAAACACTAAAACCAGTTTGGACTCTCTGCCCTCTCAAAGGTTAAAATACATTTCTTGACCACCAAGCATAAGCATGTTTTATGCAACAAAAAAAACACGATTTGGTGAAAATTGACTTTAGACCATGATGAATAAATAACATATAACCCCCCCTAATAATCCCCCAACAATGGCACCCCCCCCCCCCCCCCCCCGTTGGACGAGGGATAATAACAGGCAAACTATATAAGCATTGAGCATTTGATCACAATTAAAATATCTTCGATTTGCACTGTAACAAAATTTACCCCTCTTAACTTTGCACTAGATATAAACGGGACTTTTGATACAGTTATTCTTAATACTATTGATCATATTTCCAGAAACTTCGGTTTAGTGTGCTTTCCCGGGTGTTATTCATTTCTTTGTGCCTACTTTTTTCACTCATAGTTATCACAACATCCCAATCACATCATCTTAATTTTTTTTCCCGGCCTTTGTATTCTCTTGTGTTTCTCACTGTTCATACACAGTTTTCTCTTACTGTTTCAGGAGCGTAATTCCAGCCAAGGATGGTAGCAAAGTGTTTTGGAGTCCACTGTCTGGTTGACAAATTACCAGGCCCACCCAAGGTCCATCATCCCTAGTTCCAGACCTGCTTAGAACCCCCGCTTAAATTCAACCGCAAGAGATTCTGAGACTTGATTGAGTTGTTGGACCATTATACCTTTAAGAATCACACAGGTGCTTTTTCTAAACCGGCTGGCAAATTCCGAAAATCCAAGATGGCCGCCGGTAGCCATTTTAAATATAAATTTTAATTTTGATACCTAAAGGTATGTGTAATACCTCATTTTAGGGGTTTTGGGGTGCTGGGAATTCATTTCTGACATCGTTTTTATCATAGAGGTCCATTTTACATGGTATTGATTTGGAATTCCAAGATGTCCGCCGGCAGGCATATGAAAGATACACATTTTGCAATGACTTACCCTAGTATTCTGTTTAATACATCCGTTTATGGGGTTTTTAGGTGCGGGCATCATTTTCTGACATCATTTAAATCATTAGAGGTCCATGGTACATGGTTATGGATTTGGAATCCCAGATGGCCGCCGGTAGCCCTTTTAAAATTAAATTTTAATTTTGATACGAAAAGGTATGTGTAATACCTCATTTTTAGGGTTTTTGGTTGCTGGGATTCATTTCTGACAATCGTTTGTTATCATTAGAGGTCCATGTTACATGTTAGGCTTTGAATCAAGATGGCCGCCGCCTGTCATATGTAAGTACCATTTTAACATAAAAGACTCATCCTAGAATTAATGTGTAATACCTCATTGTATATGGTTGTAGGTGCAGGAAATCCATTTATCACCATTTTTTATGAGTAAGAACCAAATGTTAGGGGTCAAGGAATTCAATGAGAACATTGATAACAATGCTATACCATTTAGTTGTTTTTACAGCACTTGAATTTCCAAATAGCCGCCACCATTAACTACTTTTGGCTATATTGGTCCCTGAATTCGTATAGGGAAAATTCTGGTGCCCTGACTCCACGCCATTTTTTTAGGGTCCAGGAATTTCAATGACACCATTGTAACAATGCTGGCCATACCGGGCGGAGCCATCTTAATTGCACACTGCGCCAAGAAAATGGATTATCTTACATACATGCGCCTGTGGTAGCAGGTAAGAGAGCATGATTCGGTGTCTATACCCATGTTACCATGTCAAGGAATCAAAAAAAGATCAAAGTTAACTTTAAACTGGTCTTTGTTTTGTGGCAGCCATTTGGTTGAACTTAATTCCCTCCATTGTAGATAGGAGCACCAAGTTAGGAAATCTAGTTCAGAATTGAACAAACGCCATTCATTTGGTACATGTGATGTGAGTTGATGGTTTGAAATATTTAGAAGAGACATTTAATTGCCAAAATACAATAGTTGGTATAACAAATTGTGGTGGTGACAGAGTTGGCAAGTGTCATTGGGTAATGACATAGTTTGGTGTGTGACCTTGTATTTACCAAATGTTTTCTTGAAGGCATTCAGATGACGTAAGTGACAATATCGATATTGCACACTTATTTAGTCCGTATGTACACTAGATCTGGCGTAGTTTTTTAGATTTTAAGTGACATGGTTGTCTGATGGATTTCATAAGTGTCATACTGAAAGTAGGAGATAGTTTGATGTATCAATTGGCAGTGATATTGCCGATGTCATAATTTGCAGTGACATATGGTGTCAGCGTTGGCAGTGACCTAATTGAAAAGTAACATAGCTGATGGTGTAATCATTCGCAGTGTAATAATTGGAAATGTTATTTTTTGTGGGGACTAGTGTGGATCATGCAGCATCAGAGTCATTCGCTGTCTTCCTTCTCTGATGAAACAGGTGAAGAGTCCTGATCATCTGATCATCGTCAGCCGAATCACTTGTATCAAGTCTCTCTACTTCATCTGCAAAAGCTTCGGGAAGATCGGACAATCAACCACGTTGTTCTAAATGCCCAGATTTTAGTGTCTATCCATGTCCATCATTTTGAGTATGGAAAGTCCTACACCTACACGGGAGTTATCTGACAGTCCCATATAGCAACCTGATAGTTAACTCTACGGCAGATATGTTTGTCGTAATGCTGCACGACATGGTGTAACGTGGTCAAGGTGAACAGTGCAGCCGAGGTGCAATATAACCGTCATCATCACAAGATTTCTCCTCGATGAGATTGTACCTGAGGCTGTCAACCCTCTCTTGAATCTTGGTACTTACGCCAGACAGCGATATATATGTTTCATTCTCCTATACTTTCATTCTCTTATCAACCATCACCATACGGTTGACACTGAGAACAGGAAACAAGAGACTCATCAATCTACACCAGAAATGGTCCTATTCAGGAGTAGTGTTGCTGTTGGGGCCCCTAATGCCTTCACTCACAACATAGTGATACAACTAGTGCCTTCACTTTTATATCGGGAAGTGCAACGTATCAAAGTGATGCAGAAGCTTCCAATGTTCCAACCATCCTAGCAGACCTAGTAAGTGCATGGGAGGTCACTAAGGATTGGTTTATTTGCTGGTTTCAAAGAATTTCCATGTGCAATCTAATGGTCGACCGAGATTCAAGAGGGTTGACAGCCTCAGGTTCACCTCATCATGGAGAAATGGTATGATGACGGGATTGTGTGCCCGTCGGCCATGTTGTGCAGCATTACAACAACACATACGTAGAGAACTTCAGGTTTGCTCCTATGGAGAACTAGCCGATACCCCGATGTAGACAATCCCCCCTCTCCAACTGATAGACATGGGATGAACACTATACTCTTGGCACTTAGAACCACTATGGGGTTGGATGGCCGATTCTTTTTCGAAGCTCTTGCAGATGAAGAAGAGAGACGTGATACCAGTATTTAGATGACGATGATTCAGACGATCAGGACTCGATCTCCACCTGTTTCATCATAGAACGAAACAGCGATGACTCTTACTGATTCGTGATTCCAACTATATATGTCACACAAAAAAATATTGTTCCAATTTAAATGACATGCAATTAATTACACCATCACTATGTTGCACTTCATTATGACACTGCCAACGCTGACACCCTCAGCTATGTCACGCTGCCAATTATGACACATCAGCAATGTCACTGCCAATTAAGACACCATCAGCACCATGTCACTTAAATCTCAACTTACGCCAAAACTAGTGTACATACCGGACGAATACACTGCGCTAATGATAATTTTGGTCAGCGTACGTCATAGATGCCTTTCATGACATTGCCGAAATACCATGTGTCACCACCACCATGTCATAACTGAATCTACCAATGACACGCCACAAACTGTCATGCCGAAACATTTGTACTACCCCATGTCACTCTACTGTGTTTTGGCATAAAATGTTCACTTCTAAATATATGTCAAATCCACCAACTCACATGTAAAACCAAATTATGACTTTTTGTTCAATTTTGACACTATACTTGGTCTGCTACCTATCTCCAAAGGAGGGCATTAGTTCGCAAACAAAGTGCCAGAAACAAAGAACCCAGTAACGTTACCTTTGATCTTTTTGATTCCTTGACCTTGTAAACGGGTATGACAACCAAATCATGCGTCTACTCTAATCTCTCAAAGGCGATGTATGTAATATATTCCATTTTCTTGGCGGCCATTTTGAAATTCCAGATTGCTGCCTCAACTGAAGGTTCCTCATGTTATCAATGGTGTCATTGAATACTTGACCCTAAAAAACGGGTGTAGACACCAGAATTTTGCCTCTAACGAATCTCAGGGACCAAGGTATAGGCAAAGTAGTTAATGGTGGCGGCCATTTTGAATTCAAGATGGCTGCAACAACTAAATGGCTAGCAATTGTTATCATTGTCTCTTGCATCCTTGAACCTAACTTTGTTCTCTACTCACAAAAATGGTGTCAAATATGGATTTTCTGCACCTACAACCATCTCAAACGAGGTATTACACATATTTTCTAGGAGGAATCATCTTTCAATGTTGTACTAAACATATGCACAGCCGTCGACCATCTGGAATTCCATCCATACCATCGAACATGGACTTCTAATGATCAAAATGATGTCCAGAAATGAATTCCCATGCACCTAAACCCTCATAAACGATGTATTAAACATAATACAGGTTAAGTCATCCAAAATGTGGTACTTTCCTATGAACTTGGGGGCCGACGGCCATCTTGAATTCCAAATCCATACCATGTAACATGACCTCTATTATAAAAACGAGTTCGAAAGAATTCCCATCAACCCCCAAAACCCCTAAAACGAGGTATTAAACATCGTTTTAGTATCAAATTTACAATTTATATTCTTTTAAAATGGCTACCCCAGGCGGCCATCTTAGATTTTCGGAATTCGCCAGGCCGTTTTCGAAAAAGCACCTGTGTGATTCTTTAAGGTAAATGGTTCACCAACTCACAAGTCTCAGAATCTCTTGCGGATGAATTGTAAGCGGGTTCTAAGCAGGGGTCCTTGACTATATGGATTTTAAGATAAAATGCACACTTCTTCAAGGGAAAAACCACGAAAGCATAGGACCCAAAGGCAGAGGGTCCGGTAGCTAGTCAATCTACCTTGCCCGTGCATAGATATCCGCCAATGGCTGCCATGCCAAGCACAATGGTAATTCGGCCACGCATTCATAAAGATTATGCAGTAATACATCACCACTATTGGCTGAAACATTGGTCAATTATCCATTTATATACGTTACTCATTTGGGGGGGGGTGCAGTTAACAGTTTGCATTATCAAAAAGCACATATTTCCTGAATATTTCAAGCAAGCAAAACCAAATTAAAACATGAAGGATTTGTCTCCGAAGAAAATGGGAAAAAAAAAAAATCCGGTCCCCTTTTTGGGGGAAGGGGGAGCTGCTTAGCGACCAAATTGTTTTTTTTTTTGTTCGTCTGTTTGTTTATTTTTTTATGAAAGAAAGGCAATATAATCCAAAACACGTATCGAGAACAAGTCCTGTTTCCCACTAATATTTATTTTATAAACCTAAAAACTCTAACTTAAATATCAAAGCGACGATCATGTGTACCGGCGTTTGAGCTCCTCACGAAGCCTTTGCCAAAACAATCTCTGCTACCCGTCTTTTGGCCATTTGAGGTACTCTTTCTTACACAGAAGCTGCGTCGTCGTTATGTGACAATGTGTAGTTTGTTTCTGGATTTCATGCAGGAAAACCAAAATTAAGACGTTGCGGGTGTTTCATCAAGTTAATCTCATCTGAGCCATTTGCATCTCAGAGTAAACCACTCAATTGCTACAAAGTAGTTGGGGTAACACCAAAATCGTCTGGATTTGCTGGATCACGCACTTAATTATCTATAATTGTGTGTCTGCGTACACAAAGTCTTATTCTCTTGATGCACAATCGAAGTGGTTCAGGACCTTATTCCAATTGCGCGTTAGGTCATTAAGGACCCAGCCTTCAATCACGACTGAGAACATTTTCATTGTAAGCGATATAAACGTGGTACTGAAGGTTACCATCCAACTGAAGCATTTCAAGTTTTCATCTTGGTTAGGAAATGGTCGGTAATTTCTGTATAATAGGAATAGCTTGTACTTGATATGCCAACGATAGCGAATAAGCAGAATGAGTATCATGCAAAACAGCAGTGCACATGGAATACTGACACCAATATAGAAGGCAGTGTGCGACCTGCAATCTAAATCAATTGACGTAATGCTCAATCCATCCAAGGTTTCAGGGGAGGCACATGTATATTGTGTCTGTAACAACCACGTTGTTTCATCGGTGAGAATCCATTTTCTGAATGGCTCTATTTCACAAGTGCATTTGAAAGGATTACTTCTCAAATCCAGTGTGCTGAGAGTTCTTGACAGTAACCAAGTGGGGACACTTGTTATTCGATTTTCAGCCATGTTTAGATTTTTTAAGTTGAGCAGGTTTTCCAAACCGTCTAGGGATGTAAGAAGGTTGTTCTCCAAATTAAGAGTGGCAAGATTTGGAAATGCAGATAAAATCTTACTCTCAACTGTTTTGATTTGATTATAACTTGCATCTAGAATTGAAAGTTGATCAGCTTGGATAAACAAAATTTGTTGCAGTTCATCCAGTTTGTTTCTTGCCATTTTCAGTGTTGTGAGGGTCACCAAAGCGATGCTTACTGTATCCGATTCCATGGACTCTAATTTTTCTATGGAGCCAGACAAATCAAGCTCAGTAATATTATGACATTGATGAAGAGCAAGAGATGAAGGAAACTCTTGAATATTTGCATTAGTCAATGTCACATATTTCAAGTTGGGAAACTGCATGCACATAAATGGAGAAAAAATCACTTTCTCCAAATCTGTCAATTCAACTGAAGTTAGAGAATAAAGTAGATTGCTTTTTTGAAAAGTATATGCTGGAGCATCACTTCCTGATAAGACTAAATGGGTTAGAGTTTGAAGCATGGAAATCCATTCATTGCTGTATGCGTAGTATTTGAGTGCTGACAAATTTAAATATGTGAGTGATGGCACAGCAGAAAATGCATCAGGTAGGATTCCCTTAGAAAATCTGTTGAAGCCAAGATCAAGTCTTTTGAGTGTTTTACCTATTTTAAATACTGCAAGGGCATCGGAAGGTACAGCAGTCAAAGAATTATGAGAGAGTAGTAATTCTTCCAAGAAAATCAAACCTCGAAATGCAGTTTTAGCCAAGTACTCTATTTGATTTTTAGATAAGTCTAAAGTGGCAAGATTGGGTACACATGAAAAAGTGTCGCTCTCAATTCTCTTTAATTCATTCACAATTACTCGAAGATGTTTAAGGGATGAATTCCATTTTGCAAGGACCTGAAGAGTGATTGCGTTTATTGATAGCACAAGTGGATCATTTTCTATGCTAAATAATGTTAAATTTTGAAGTGGAGAACAAAGAGATCCCAAAGCTGATAAGAATTTGAATTGAATGATCATTGTTGTAACATTGGTGATTGGTCTAAAAACTCCTGTTTCAAGAGCAAAGCCTCCGGGATCACTAGTCCACATCCACCACTCAAATGTTTGTATAGGTAAACTTCTGAAGAGTTGAAAAAGTATCATTTGTTATGTTTTGGTATCTCTGAAACTGTTATAAATTTATTCTGTTTAGATTTGTCAGGTTTTAAAGTCATTAATGTTAATATTGGAAAACAGGTGCCTATACTAGCGATTGAAAACCGGAAGCAAAGTGGAGTGGTGAGTGCTTCACTGTGTAGAATTCACAGCTGTTCACAGCCATATCAAGGGTAAAGCAGCATGGTTATACACTGAATATTCCTTTGGATAAGGTCCAAATTATTATACCGTAAATGCAATACCTGAAGGCACGGAGTCCTTTTGAATGCAGTAGATGAAATTGCAGATATTCATTATTAGCTCCAGGTTTAGTTCAAGAGAAGAGGACAGGTTTTCAAATGTGTGCGCCGCGATTTATTTCTCGAGTCTGTTGAACTCAAATCCCGCGTGGAAGTCATATTAAGGTCCATTTTTGGTATAGGACTAGATTAATGTTTGCTACAGTCCAGTTTTTAGTCATATTATGAGTCACAAGGCAATATGCAGGTGGTACATGATGTTGCATACAGAATTTGGTGCAGATCTTTGATGTAGTGTATGAGTAGGTGATAAAGACAAAAACAAGTGATCTGTATTAAGTTGCAAGACGAGCACCAAAAACAATGTAAGAAAAGTGTGCGTAAACTGTGATTGATTGCGGATTTCCAAGTTGCGTTTAATCCATCGAGCTCATGGCTGCAGTTAGATGTGTTCGATAACTGTTTTGAAGTCTCCTCTAGAAGAAATGACGTTTACAATAATGTTTCATTGTATACAAAAGTAATTCATATCCAGAATTAATGAACAGTACCATGGCATGATCCTTGGACGATTGTTTGTGTCGATCTTTATGTTTCAGTTAAAATTGGATGTGCAATTGCCCATGCATGGGGAATGGCTAATAGCGAGTGTGCAATGGGCGATTGAGTTGATGGCGGTGAGGAGGCAAGTTGTAGGGCGAGTTGTGATCCATCAATGTGTAGCGAGTTACAACAAGGTGGTGGAGAGTTACAACAAGGTGGTGACGAGTTACAACAAGGTGATGGCGAGTTACAACAAGGTGGCTGTTGAGTTGAACAAGGTGACGGCGAGTTACGACAGGGTGGACAGCGAGTCACAACAAGGTGTGGTGAGTTAAGCCGAGTTAGGTTGGCCAGAAAGTTACCAGTGTGAGTAGTTGGACAAGTTGCAAACTATTGAAGTAATGACAATTATTGTTGGTTTAAAAGTATGTATTTTGATGATTTGGCAAATTACATTATGACATTCACAACCTGACTTTGTATCATGGTCTGTATTCCATTGACAGGAAAAGAAAAAGCATATGAAACAGAGTAAGTATGTGCGGAAAGCTTATAATGTAATTATGCCAAGTACTCAAAACCTGTTTATTTGAAGATGCAGGTACGTAATAGACGAAGCATTTCTGAAGGTGGAGTTTTAAAGGTGCTTTGTTCGATTTATGTTGGTTCTCTACTTGAATTATAAGAGCATGGCCACTTGCACAATATGCCCCATGAATGAACCTGGGGAAAACACACTTGTTGTTTTGATGTAGAAGCAGTAATGCGCATTGCCAAGCCCTATCAAATACTGGGCGAATATTGGATGGGTAACATAAAGTCTGTGGTTTTTTTGTTTAAATCTTGGCAATGAATGGATTTGAGGGCTCGAATTCTGGGACGACGATGAGAAAAATTACGGCCTTTCACCCGAGATCAAAATCAATACTACTCGGGTAAATGCGGGGGGGGGGGGTCCCAAAGACGATCGGAACACACGCCTTTAATGGTTACAAATGCATTTTTTTTTAAACACGATTTTGTTTTCTATGGTCACCTCACAAGTGAACAATAACATTATCGTTAACTTCACTTTACTTTTTGATATACTAAATACAACACAGACCATTATTCAATTATTTTGGTAGGATTATAAAATAAGACATAAAAGAGACCATAGTCTAAGAATATTCTCTTGGGGATTATTTTCATTCATAAGTATTTATGAGTACTTTTGTGAACCCGAGAAAAATCTGGTCTTACTCTTTGTAGAGTTGGGTCTCCTGGAAATATTTTAGATGTTTTAATATGTTGTTAAAATTGGGTTCTTAATGACCACAGGAAGGTCAAGGTACAGCATAACAGTCATAGCACAGCCTTGTAAATAATAGATCATGTCTTCAATAATGTGACCCAGTTTCTTTGCCCTACTAGACTCACCGGGACACTCAAGTGCAGTTTGATGAGAAACAAGCTTGCCCTCAACTTGAACTGACTGGTCTCAGAGTGCACTCATTAGAACTATGTAATGATCAATGTGGTCCCTGAGCTTTGCCCAGTGCAAGTTTAAAAAAACAAGAACATTTGGTGGCTGTGCACCAATGTATTGCCAAGCACTGGCAGAAATATTAACACATCCAAAAATAGCAAGAATTGAGAGATAAATAACATTTTCCAACCCAACTTGCTTGTGTAGGTGACTTTGACTGAAAAAGTGATTATGGTATAACTAGTGGTATCGTAAGTGTTGTTTCAATCACTTTATTCTTGTTCAATCACTGTAGTACCCATAGTCGACCATCATAAACTGATGTCATCTGCCAAGAATTGTCAATTTGTCTGATATGCAATGAATTAGTACCGTGAGTTGAACCGGAGGTGCCACTGTTATGTTGCCAGTTCGCCCGACGGCTAGACTGATATTTGACCCCCACTTAAACACATGGAAATAGAACCTTGTACAGATCCGATATAAATTTGTATAAAAACACTGAAAACACATCTATCTCACACTGTATCATCATTATACTTTCACAAAAACTATCTTGTGTTTGCATAAATATTCATGTCATGTTCATCACAAGCATTAAGTAATTTTAGCACTGTTCATATCCCCCCCATCATTTTTCATTGTCATGAAATTGGTTATGGTGAGAAGGGTTTAAGAGAAAGAAAAAGAGTAAAAAAGAGGGAAACTGATAGGAACCGGGAAAAGACAAGAGAAGAAGTCACAACTAGGGACAAGAAAGGAAACAGGAACGGTGGGAGAAGGCATCCAGAGGGGCGGGTAAATGGGGCAGAGGAAGATAACGAAAGGGAATGGCCAAAGAACAAAGAAAAAGGTGAGGTGGGAAATGATACCCCCTCTCTCTGTCCTTCTTCCTCCTCCATCCCGCTCTCCATGTCTGTCAGTTACTTCAACATCTTAGGCCCCGCGCTCCCGCCGCGCGGGGCCATTATGGCTGTATTACTGTGGGCTGTTATTATAATGGCAGCTAGAGCTAGCTAGATTTCTTGTAATAGTTGAGGGTTTTTAAGATGAGTATGAGGGTAAAAACAGATGAGAATTCCTCATATGTAGCCCAAGAACAAAATATCTGACAAACGTTTGTAATAATAAATCTGGGTAAACACTGTCACAATTGTAAAAACAGTAAGTGGGTAGGTATTAGTTTTCATATAAAATGGTGGGTGCACCAAAAAATTGAAATTTTGATGTTTGGATAATGTAATACAACAACCTATTGTAGTACAACAGATAGGTATAGATATTGCCATGAAATTTAAGCATAACCTGGATAATTTTATTTGCTGGTTCACTCTTTGCTGTTATCGAGTGCAGCATATGAATGATGACGACGGCAACTACAACAACGACGAGGCAACTACAAAACAACAACACTTTAAAATTATCAATATTACACGAGTGTTGGGGGGGTCGACACGCGGACCCAACATTTTTTTGGCACCATTTTTTAACAAGTAATTATTTTTGCCCCAATTTTATGTATTGCCTAATCATCAGCTCGCATATTTTGATGGAAAAAAATCAATCGGCCATGCGTTTTATTTGGGAATTAGCATAATTCACATTTTTGGTGGCACTATTCAACATTGGTTTTGCCCTTAAATCGCACGGGCCAGTAACTTTTCCAAATTTTTTATTTCACAATGTAAAAAATGTGTTTTGTTCTCCCTTTATGAGCTCAACTTTATGGAAAAAGTTCATTTGGGAAAGTGGTTTTCATTTTTATTGGGCGGGAGAATTGGGTGCGCGTTGCAAAAAAAAAATAAGTTTTTTTGAGCACCATTTTTGAATCAGTACAATCGATTTTCATTTTTCCTGTTATGTGGTTTCGTCGAAGTAATGACTAGCTTTTTGGAAAAAAAATCCCACTGGCATAGTGTTTTCAGAGGGGAGGTTCATGTGGATCCCCCTGTGTACATCACAAACCGGAGTGCACAAGACTTTATTTTAAGTGTTTAAAGCTAAATTCACATTGTGTCAATCCCCCACCCCCCCACCCCACACACATTACACAAACATGTATGAGTGTACTAGCCAAAATATAACCATAGACCCAAGTGAACTATGGCTATATATGTTTACATCAATAATAAACTAAAATTTTTCTGCTTTTGTCAGATTAGGTAGCGTATGGTTCCTATTATTTACAGGGGTAATTATGTAGGACACTTTACTGTTACAAAAAATTGCAAAGCTGATTTTATGATTTTTTAGATTTTCTGATTAGGCAAATCACTGATAGTGCCTTGGTTGATTCTGTCATGCACATAAACAGAACATATGATTTCAGCATTAAAGTATTTTGTACACATAAAATTTTTCCTAATATTTAAAGTTTACACAAAGATGATATTTTTAGTTGAAAACAACAGAGGATTAGACGTGGCGCACTTCTATATTCACTATTACTAATGATACTTCAAGGCAATATAGCACATTTATTGAAGAGCGCCCCTATTTTTCAAAAAAAATTGAGATTTTTACACGTTGCATTGGTAACTGGTAGTAAAACCATACCTGTGAATGGGTTAAGCTCGAAAAGGTCTAGGTGTCACAAACGAAGGAATTTTGTAATAGAATAAATTCTTATCGGGATCCCGATATAATTCAACGGATGCTGGAAACGGCCACTCCAATGTGAAAATAGCCCGGGAAATCGCGCCATGTACAGGTCTACGCTCATCCATTAAGTTGTTGTATTGGTTCTGGCACAAGAAAGTGTAGAGGGTATGTTTGTCGAGGTAACACGGTGGGGTGGTGGCACTATTTTCTAATGGACGGACATAAACGCAACATTTACAGCTCTGCCGTTAGGTACCAGTCTGGGATCCAAATTCTAATTACAAAATCGATTAATTTATGATTGCATATTTTTCATTCTCGTTCGTGTGGTATTA
>JAMKCH010009012.1:0-33425 GCA_023653785.1 Ophioderma brevispina
GCTCAAATTTTCAGGATTTTAGTTTCTCATGAATATCTTTCAATACACCAAAAAAGAAAGAAATCCATGAGGTGATGGTGTATATACTCAATTTGTTGAATTGACATGGAATGACCCTGCTATTGAAACTTAATTCATGACCATACGTCCCATTAATTTTGTTATAAGGTGAAAACATGTAGTTGGTTCAGCCAATAGAAAGTGAAAACTCTAAGCCTGTTTATTGTAATGGCAGCAGTGGGTCGTTCTCGGTGACACAATTTATCTAAGTAAGTATACATGATTTCCAAATCTATGATTATCATTAAAATTCAGGATGTCTACCAACAGTAAATACTTTAAATCTGGCAGCCATCTTGGATTGTAGAATGAAGATGACCTCAAAATGAAAAACAAACAGGTGGGTTCTTCCTCCCAAAAATAGTAAAAACTGACCCCGCACTCATATTTTTGTTATTTCTTTCAAAAGCTATGGATTTTTTGAATTTTTCTATATGGCCGTTCCGCCGTTGGCGGCCATCTTGGATTTTTCATATCAAAGATGAACTTTGATTGGAAAAGAAACCCAGGAATAAAGTTCTGGCCATGGAATTACCCAAGAACAACACTTCAATTGTGTTTATAGGTTGATTGGGTCTAAAGATACAAAACATGAAAATATTAATATGGTAGCTGGCGGCCATCTTGGAATTTTCAGTTGAAGATGACCTCTAAATGAAAAAATAACCTCTGGAATGGATTCCTGATCATAAAATTAGTCAGAAATGACCCCTCAATCATGTCTCCAGGTTGATATGTTCAGAAATTATGTAACTTTCCAAATTCCAAGATGGCCGCCAGTGGCCATTTTGGATTTTGCGGTCCTCTGAAGTTAGCCCACACTTTTGGAAGGCGGTTATAGCAGCTCATTTTTTTCTAAATACCCTAAAGTACCAAAATCCACCCTCAAACCTTCCTTCGCTCTCCATGGTCACGAAATGGCTGAATTTGACCTTACTAAGACGGGAGAAGTCTTCTTTTGGTCTGTACACTGGCGCGCTCGACCTTTGACCATAGGGCCCGGGTATGTGGACCAAAAAGAGGACCGCTCGGTCAGGTCTATGACATTAACGAACTTGTACCTCGTGATAGAACAATCTTAACTGGTAGTACAATCCAAAAAAGTAGCCTTATCCCCGACCTTCCGTTGGACACTGTGAAAGGTAAATTAACTTCTTGTTAGGGTCGGTTTGGGGCGCTTGAACTCTAAAATAATGTACGTCAGGAAGTGCTTTTGTTTGTTTGTCTTTGTCCGTTTTGCTGCTATTGTGGTTGGTTTTGCACACACGAGGAACTCGACTGTGCTTTTTCTTTCTTCTGTACGGTTTCTAATTCTTACTTTCTGTCAAAACTTCAAATGCTACTTCTCCTACAGATTTCATTGTATGATCACGTGGCTCATGTATGTGGTGTAGTTTCATCCCCTAAAAAGTTACTTAATGAAATGTTATCAAAGGTCATTTGGGATCACAAGGGTCAATGACCAGATTTTCACTAAAAATGCTACTTCTACAGATTACATAGTATGGTCACATGACTCATGTAATTTGGTCTAGTTTGACATCCCTACAAAAAGTACTTAATGAAATTTTGATCAAGGGTTATTTGGGGTCATTTCCGGTCTGAGTCTACAATATCTTCAAAAAATCATATCTACAATATGCAAGTTAGCACATCGATGCTACTTGCAGAGATGCATGTTAAAAATCCGTACAAGTCAATAGAGGACATTTGGGGGTCATCAATGTCATTCAGGGGCCAAAGGTCACATTTTGACAGTACTCCTGTTGAGCTGAACTTTGGCAGATATGATCTTTATGGCATGTTTAAAATATTTTCAAGATCATTGAAGGTTGTTATGTGGTCATTAAGGGGTCCTTCCGGTCTGAGTCTAAAATATCTTCAAAAAATCATCTAAATTATGCAAGGTAGCACATCTATGCTACTTGCATAGATGCATGTTAAAAATTCCATACAAGTTAATGGAGGTCATTAAGAGGTCATTCAAGGCCATTAAGGGTCTTTCAAGGTCATTAATGTGTCAAAATGCTAAGATTGAGATGAAATTTGACTGAAATGATCCCTATGACATTCTAAACGTCAAAAATACTTTCTAGCTCATTCAAGGTCATCAAGGGGTTATAAAGGTGTGAAAGGTCACATTTTAAAAATCACTCGGCTGACAACTTTATTCTACCTCGACTGTGCTCAGATCTGTCTCCAGATCTAGTTTGTTTTTGTTTTTGCGGGGATGCAATGTATAATTTACCAAATCAGATCCTAACATTTTCCTATAGACCTACAACTTTTGTCATTAAAGGCAGACTCGGAGATTTTGAAATTTGTGTGTGTGCGTTTAAAATAATCAAAGTGAACAGCCACCTTGACTGCTCAATTACAAAGTTTGAAATGAATCGGATTTTTCGTTGTGATGCAGTAAACCTTCGTGTGTAGTATAAGAGTACCATAGGATAATGTGTACAATCAAATTCCGGATCCGAAATTTTAAAGTAAAATTGTGATTTTCTATGAAACTCTCTAAGATTTGAGCTTAGCCATTTCACACAGTGATTAGTATGTGGGCAAGTATTATGCCAAAAAAAACACGATTTGTTAGAAATTGAGGGCGCCATTCTCAGGAAATCTCAAAGGCAGTCTTTAATATAGATTTCTACAAAGCTCCTTAAATGTGGTCTAAATCGAGCCGAGGAATGAGTTTGTTTGAAGGCCACTTGAAATTATGCTGATGACACATATATTTCGACATGACTCTGCATACACCTTCGGCTTAGAGAAACTTTTTTTCTCAAATGAAAAATCCATACATTTCTTAGGAAGTCCGTATACCGTAGTCTGACAAGCATCATGCTTTTATTTATCAAAGGTTATACAAAACCGCAACGATGGATCTGAAACTTTCAATAAAGGTTGGGATGAATGCAATAGGGGCTTTGGGTCTTTACATGGAGACTTTTGGCTTGGAAACTTCAAAATTCACGCGCTGACATCGCAATCAAACAATTGGATGCTTAAAGTAGACTTAACAGATTGGGAAAACACCATTGCAGTGGCAACATACAACAGATTTAAACTATTCGGGGCGATGTATACTCTGAACGTGTCCGGCTACAGTGGGAATGCAGGTAATGTTTTACTTTTCTTTCTCACTGTCTCATTTGACATTTACTATTTTGTACGATCCCAAGAATGCAACTCCCTCTAGTTTCCTTTAAGCTAGACTTAGGCCTACTCTATACACTATGAGCTAGTAAAATCTCAATTCCCTAGGCACAGTTCAGTGCCTTCCGTTCACCAGTGTATTTAGAAAATACACCCTCTGGTTTTTGGGTATGATATATGATACCCAGATCACACAAGGTCAATTCATGTCAATGTATGTATAAGTACAACCCACTGAACTGTGTCCTTGGTGGATGAGCATATTGTAACTCATAGTCATAGTGATATTGGAGAGAAACTCTTGAGAAGTCCTGGATGCCCTCCCTGCCTGCTCACGTTGCACGGTGTATAATGTGCGAGCACACCGAGCCCCGAAGCACAATCTATAAGCATTTTTCCAGCTGCGTGTTCCCCGGGGTTTCTTCCAGTTTTAAGCTTGGGCCCTACATTCATTTTGAGCCGTTTTCCCCAGGTATTTATCTTTCAAGTTTGAATTCTTTACTCTGATTTTACTATGATTATTACTTCTACACCATTTTGAATTATTTTTTTTGGTTTATAACTTTATTTGTGTTTATGTTTAGTGTTACGCTTTCGGGTAGAGCGTTTGGTCGCTCTGCTGAAATCAACTTCCGTTCATTTCTTGACGTCATCACTCAAGGGTATCCCTTGTTCACAAGCTCAGACCGACGAGAAAAAGCCGACGAGGCTGAATGTGGAAGCCTAATTTGTCTAATTTGACAGGAGGACAGGAAGACAGGAGGAACACAATTTCCATGTTGTCCCGGTGACCGACTTCAACAAGAGCTAACTAAACGAGGCCAAATGCATGCGAAGGGCGCAAATATTACCCAAATTTACATATATTTGGCCCAAATGAGCTAAATATAGGGCAAATGAATGTAAATCGGGGCGAATTCTTGCCCCCTTCGCGCACATTTGGTTTCGTTTAGCACTTAGCAGGTCACCGGGACGCTTTGAGAATTTTGCTCCCATTTAATTGGGTCGATTCCCTCGGTACGTCCCTGACAACAACCACTTAGGTACTTTTACATTTTATTCTGCAGGTGATGGTTTGAACTGCCTCAATAGCGCCCCATTCTCTACAGAAGACAGAGACAACGACGGGTGGGACGACGGATCTTGTGCTACCATTACCGGGGGACCATGGTGGCATGATATTTGCTATAGGTTCGAATCCGTGTCTTTAAGCATATCTTTTTAATTCCTGCTGACGAGTGTTATTATGGTAAAGGTAAAGCCCCGGTTCAGACCGAGGAAAAATATTCAGATATACTGCAATAAAACCATGCATACTACAATTATTCAAAGAATTGGATGTTTAAGATGCACCCAAATTTTGCTACAATAACTATATAATGACTGCTACATACACATGAGATATTAATCCAACTTCCATCTGATAGATGAACTTGCCCTTATATCGCACAAAAATCAAGTCAAGTAAAAAATAATGTCATATTAGACTTCTCTTAGAATTTCCACGCATTGTGCGCATCCAAACTGTTATATGGGTGGATGAGTGGGAGAGGGTATAAGTTTTGACAGCTCTATGATCCTGGTCCTATACAAATGGTTTGCTTTTATTTTAAAGAATTTGAACAATATGTCTGTGTCTTGTATCGGCAAACATTCGAACTGTTTGCAGAAAGAAAATCAAACTTTCCTTTGTTGGGATAAAGATTTAGCTTGATTTCCGATAACACTTTTCTCAATATTTGGCAACCAAGATGGACAACAACAGCAACAACAACAAAAACGTTTTGCTTTCGCTTTGTTTTTTTTACACAGGTGTTCTAATCTGAATGGCGTGTACATGACACAAGATCAAACTCCAGGCACCACAGAAGGCATTTATTGGTGGCCATGGAAACAAAGCCCCTATTCCTTGAAGAAAACGAGAATGAAGATGCGCAGAGTAGAACCGAGCAGTCAGTTCTTCATGCCTATGCATATGAACTAAAATGGATTTCATTTTGAACGTAAACGATCGTTACCGCTCACGTAGTTGTAAACTGACGAGAATTTTGGAAGTACCTGACTGCGTTTAAAATCAATTACGGGGTTTAGAAAACCACGAATTTTATACATAAAGATATATTCTAAGCTATAATGATAATTATTATATATATTATTATTATTATTATAAGGATTAATATGCTACTACCGATATGTTAAGTCCTGTATAGAAACATGTTGAATTTGGTTAAAAAAAATATAAAAAAAAACAAATTGGTGCGTGTTTGGGGTTAAAAATAGTTCGTTAAAATCTCAATCTCATGTCATTTCAAGGTGTACACCCAAACATTATCGCTTTTTAGCAAATATTGACTGTCCATGAGGGACATAGTCAAATCTATTGACCCGAGGTGATCTCGAGGTTGTACTATTTCCCGAAGCGGAGCGGAGCTGAGGGAAAATAGGACGGTCTCGAGATCACCGAGGGTCAATAGATTTGACTATTGCCCGAATAAAGGGCAGTTAAAACAATATTAGCACATTTTTTTGAAGGGCGCCCTCAATTTTTCAAAAATTTGGAGATTTTTACACGGTTGCATTGGTAACTGGCTAGTAAACTATACCTGTGAATGGTTAAGCTCGAAAATGTCTGTGTGTCACAAACGAAGGAATTTTGTACTAGAATAATTATTATCGGGGATCCCGATAATAATTCAACGGCTGCTGGAAACGGCCTTCCAATGTGAAATAGCCGGGAAATAACGCCATGTAGGTGTCTATGCTCATCCATTAGTTGTTTTAATAGTTCGGGCAAGTCAAGTTAGAGGTTATTTTCTCGAGGTGGCACTATTTCATCATGGACGGAGATAAACTTAGCATTTCCAGCTCTGCCGTTAAGTCCAATCTGGGATCCCAATTCTAATTACAAAATCGCTTATTTTGTGATAAATACGCATTTTTTAGCATTCTCGTTCGCAGGTATAGTTTCCTAGACAATTACCAACGTAATTGGGGGCTCTCTTCAAAAAATGTGCCAATATTGCTTTAATATTTGTTTTATATACATCATAGATAGATCCTTTCTGCTGCAGTAATGAGACTACAGCTAGGGCAGCAAATTACTTTTCCGGTCAAAGAGTTACTATAACGGTCCAAAATATTACTATACCGGTCCAAAAAAATTACTATTACATCGGATCATAACGTTTGCAAAAAGGTATAGTTTATAATAGCCACAGTCTAATATTTACAGATTCAGATTTAAACTGCCAAAATATAGAAAAGGGTCAATTTGTACAGGGGTCAAAAATCGTACACTGTTGCTCAAAGTTGGAATAATTATTTTTCAGACCCAATCTTAAAAACGTATTTCTATTTTAACGCCTCAATAATCTTAGCGTAAGTGAATTATTACATAATGAATCCCCACTAACCAGGTGAAGTTGTTTGTTCCTTTTCCCTGCTCCAAGCCTGTGTGCAAACGAGCCCACGTTTTTTCAGAGTTGGTGGTTACCGTTACAACAAAAACTGATGCAGAGGTTCATTAGGCTATGCCTCGTCCAATGGCATTGTCAATACGTCAAAGAGTGCTTGCACTCTGATGGGAAGGGTAAAAACAAGCCAAAGTCGCTGATTTCTTCGGGATATCGCAGAGTACGGTCTGTAAAATCCTCAGAGGTCATCGAGAGGTGGGTCATTGAGGCCTCGAAAATATCCAGGACGACCACGATTGACTATCAGACGAGATGATCGCCGACTGCTTAATCTGTACCGTAGAACCTGGAAAATGCCAACGGGCCGTCTTCGTCGTTTGTGGAGAATCAACGTTTCCTGTGAGCTGCCAAACTGTAAATCGGAAATTGCTTCAACATAGTAACCCAATGTCCACGCCTAACCGTTCACCACAGAGTTGCTCGACTTCGCTGGGCTTGGGAGCACATAAGATTACAGCTCGGACACTGGCGACATCTTGTCTTTTGCGTGGTAAGAACCTCCGAGATGACTGTATTCAGTAATCGATTCAAGGCGGTGGCGGCTCAGTGATGGTATGGGACGGTAGTCATTATGGAGGAAAAACGTCACTTGTGGTGCCAGATGGAAACATGAACGCCTTCGTGTACCTGGACATCCTGGAAAACCACTGCCTGCCACATTCAAGAAGGGTTTATGCAAATAATCTTCGGCTGCAAGACGATAACGCAGGGGGGTGGAGCAGATACCATGACCTGCTTGCTCCCCTGAGCATGGGATGTCTTAGGCCGAGCCATCAATGACAGGGACAATCTTTCTCAAACTCTAGAGGAGCTAGCTTAGGCTCTGAATAACGGACGAGCACGAGGTCGTATGTGGGCCATTAGAACACCCATGGCCAACCCACATGGTTTGCAGTCTATATTGCTGAAAGCCAGTTTGTTTCATTTTGGTGAATTGCTATATTGGATGAGGATTGGCCGTCAAGCTGTCATCATGTACAGTTTCAGTACATCGATTTGATCAAATCTTGTTTCACAAAATCACACTTCTGTCGTCTCGAAAACTTTACCTGGGACAGTTTTCCTCAAGCCTAATAAGCAAATATCGTATTTTGAATACACAGCCTAATCATAGGCGTACATACTCTAGCCACAATTTCAGTTTCTTTTGACATGATGAGCAAAAGGAATGAGTTACGAACTCGGTTTCGTGTGACAAGATATTCCCCTAGAGGAAAAACAAGGTTAAACCCTACCGAATGCAATGGACGTGGAACTTTGGAGGCCCTTTAATTATAGTAGATCCATTCGCCGTGAGAGGTAAGAGGTAAAAACGTCAATGTACAGTAATATAACTATGCCTGTCTGAAGTCCTTCTGCAAAGATTCAACCAGGTATTTCAATTGATGTATCAGGATGAAAACACCAGCAATTATTTTATTAAACATTGCAATTTGAACACAAGTTACTTTGACACTGCAAAATATTATTACTTATCTCATCATAGGAGAAATAATGCATTCTTATATATCAATAGAAATATAAGGCAACTAAGTTTTTATTTGGCCACACACCCTTATAGAAGATTAGCGCAAAGCGGATTGTACGTTACTTGCCATCCTGGCCAAGCATGGTGTTATTCTTTTATCATTAAAGACACTATCAGTGATTTATCCGAAAGGGTCAACATATATTTGAATTTGGAATTAGTCTACACAAGGATTTAACTTTCACATCAATATCCACCCCATGTAAATATGCAAGAAGTCTCACTGAATTTTAAATCTATTATAGTAACAAAGTATTTAAGACAGTCAAAACTATTCCTTATTTTAGTCGTATGAGCTCCACCAATAATATGCACCATTTTCTTATTGGAATTTTTATCCAATTTTAAACCTCTGACCACTTTCACTAACTCCAAGCCCGTAAGTTGTCGAGAGTACAAACTATACCTTTTAAACTCCTTATGGTTAGACAAAATTGGTATACTTTCATCATGATTGGATCAATTTAAAAATTGCGGCACTAATGAATCCCGTTTTGGGGGTCCCTCTCTGGCTGTCTACATATTTAACCATTCAAACCTTTTGTACTAGAGATACGTTAACACAACAAGTGTTTGCTAGCTCCCGCGCTATCAGATGCCCATTTCATTGCTGAGGTCAGCGAAACAAATCACTACCCAAAATGATGTTAAAGGGTGTTTTTTTTTTTTTTAAATTTTTAAATTAAGTGGTATCTTATTCGTGTAAAATATAATGATAGTAGCAAAACATATTTGAAGCCTTGTTTAACATATGGCACGTGTTGATCTACAAATCAATGATCGAAAACCATGGTCGGGTATGGCCGCATCCTGGCTCGATCTGCATCAACGTTTTTAGGATGTGCACAGTATTGGTGGTATCCATAACATCAAGCTCAGGCTTATACAATACGTCCTGTAATCCAATCCAAAAACGGGCGACGTTGGGGTAAGCGCTTTGGTCCCGGAAACAATCCCTCTCCAGCTGCAGTAACTGTGATGCCATTGGTCTAAAAATGTGAAGCCCGTACTTTGCCTTACAGTTCTTAGAATGGAAACCAAAAGAAAGGGCTTGCATGCTGGAAGACTCCGAAAAAGAAAAGCAAGCTCCATCAAGACTGGTCACAGAAACCTAGCTTGTTGTGATACTACCGCTGCCTCGGTAGTCTTCCACTGGGGGATGTATGGTTGCGACTAACTCCCAACTACCAAACTTCTTGTTGTTTCTTGTGAGCCAGCCACAAAGTATAGGTAGCTCGTAGTCTAGAGCCATTCTTGATCCAGTTGCCTTCCTTGTTTGTCAGCCCAAGGAATTGTACCAGTGTACAATGCAAAATTAAAGGATACAATGGTGGGTTGACCAAAAGGAGCAAAGCTCGTACATATAGTTTGGCCACCCGTTTTTTTACTAAAGCAGAAATAAAATGTACCAATAATATTACAGAATTTACTTATCTTACTCTACGTGCAAAGACAATGTCACATTAAAGAGACATGAGGAGATTTTCAGAAAGAAGCGCCCCCAATTTTTCTCGAACCTAGGTTTTTTACATATTTGGAATACTTACCAATGTATTAGATCACACCTGAAGTGAATAAGCCGAATACGCCGTCCTTATGTAATAAGATGATGATCTGGGTAAGGCCATTGTTACACCAGTTCTTAAAAAAAAATCATCTCTACTCTTGACAGAAATGAGTTGAAAAACTTCCGCCCTGTCTCCAATTTGCCGTTTGTTGGTAAATTGAAAAAGTGGTTTCTATTCAAATTACTAACTATGTTAATACTAATTTACTGTCTGATCCATATCAGTCTGCCTACAAACAAGGTCATAGCACTGAGACTGCCTTGACTTGTGTTCATAATGACATCTTAAGGGCCATTGATAAACAGCAAGCCGTTTTCCTCTTAATGTTAGATCTTTCAGCGGCTTTCGATACCGTGGATCATGGTATCCTTTTGAAACGGCTTGCTGTTGATTTTGGTCTCAGTGGTAATGTACATAACTGGTTTCAGACCTACCTTAGTAACAGAACTAGCCGTGTTTCTGTAAACGGGACCTTATCATATGAAACTGATCTTATTTATGGTGTTCCCCAAGGTTCAGTCATCGGCCCCTTGGGTTTTATTTATTACACTCGCAGGCCAAGTGTAGGCCAAATTATTCAAGGTCATCATCTTCACTATCACAGATATGCTGATGATGTGCAGATCTATTCCATCTTTGACCCAAATGTGCCTGGTGATGCTGTATGTGCATTATTTAAGCTAAGCCGGTGTGTCACTGATCTGCAAGCATGGATGTTTAACAACAAGCTCAAACTTAACCAAGATAAAACTGAGTTTTTGGTTGCCTGCTCTTCCAATCATTACAACCCCCTTCAACATTTTTCACTTCATCTTGGTCAAGATATAATTCCGGCTTCCCCCTCTATCCGCAACCTGGGTGTGATCTTTGACCACTCAATGTCTATGGATGATTACATCACTAATCTCTCACGCTCGGTCAATTTTCAGCTCCGTAATTTAAACCGTATCCGGAAATATCTTGATCAAGATACGTGTCATAATGTTGTTCGCACTCTTGTATTATCAAAGCTCGACTACTGTAACTGCCTTATGAATGGTATAGACAAAAAGAACATCACCCGGCTTCAAACCGTACAGAACAAATCTGCTCGGCTTATATTTAGACAGCCCAAGCGCACTCATGCCTCACCTCTACAGTCTCTTCATTGGTTGCCTATTGCCCAAAGGATCCACTTTAAATCCCTTCTTTTAACCCATAAAGCTTTTCATTCATCCGTCCCGGCCTATATATCATCTTATTTTCATGTTCGCCAGACTCCTTATTCTCTTCGCTCCAGCACTGCTGTCAGTTTTGATGTTCCTCGTTCCAGGAAGATGGCAGGCGATCAGGCTTTTCCATCGCTGCTCCCCGCCTTTGGAATGCCTTACCCTTTGAGCTCCGTAACCAAGACAACGTTACCACTTTCAGACGCCAACTTAAATCTCACCTCTTCCCTAATTTATAGTTTTATTTCTTTCTCTTCTTTACAGCGCCTTGCCTACATTGTAAAAGGCGCTTTATAAATCTCATTGATTATGATTATGATTATTTAGTAGTTTCTGTCGTGCACGACAGAAAGTCAAAGCATGGTTTTCTATGGGGAACGATTACGATAGCAGGCAAGTTCAAAACAATGTTTGCGGTTTTCTTTTGCACCTGTTTGTCCAATAAACCTTCCAAACGTTCTCGGTAGGTGGTCTACGACCGATCCAGTGAAATTTGAGAGAAATTCATACCCTAAAAAAATCTCCTCCTGTCACATAAACAGTGACATGCTACAGGGTGCACAGACAGAACTGCACGAGACAGGTGAGTTGGTAGTATGTTGGCTAAATGGCGGATCTGACACACACATGCACAAATTACATTACGCAAGTAAAATGAATCTAATGCAGATTCATAATTGTGAAAGAAGATAATGCTTAAAATTATTCTTAAAAAGTTTGACTGAGATACATGACCGAATATTTAAATCAATAGAGTTCCATAACAGAGGACCCTGAGTTTTAATTGTGTTTCTTGCAAGATCTGAAGAAAAATTATACAGTATAAACAGGTTGGCAGATCTGGTGCGGTAGGAATGGATTTGATTAGTAAACTGAAAATAATTATCAAATATATCAGGTAGGAGTCTATATTTGATTTGGAACATAAAAAGGGCAATTTGGTGTTTATGGATATCCTAAACAGTGAGTGTATTTAATTTCTTGAACAGAGGGGATGAATGAGCAAGGTAGTGCGAGTTAGAACAGCTTAGAACAAGGGCGAACAATCTTCGTTTGTTTTAAATGAATGGCGTGAAGGTTACGGTTATTGTTGTCAGCCCAAATGATATTACAATATTGAATATGTGGTAGAACCAAACTAGAATAGAGGGAAAATAAAGTTGCAGAGGGAAGTGTATGTCTTAATCGAAAAAGAATACCAGTATACTCAGAAACCTGGGGTTCGTCCGCGAAACCCAGTCGTAAATCTACTTGTCAGCCTCTCAGCCATAAACGGATGGGAAAGGGTGTTCACTTTATGTTTGAAGTGGTTTCTGGACTAAGATTTTCCGGGGAACACGATCCCACCGGCCGTTTTTTGAAAAAATGTGCCCAAAGTGCTTTTTCCGGGGGTGCTCCCATTTTGGGGGACGAAATTAACTTTTCAGTATCCTGTGGCCAATTATTGTAATTTTGGTGCATTTATATGTTTTCAGCCATGACAAATCGATTGCAATCATTTTCAAAATCCAAAATGGCTGCCGTATGCCTGAAAATTCAAAATGGCGCCCAAAATTACACTTTCTAACTAAATGAGAATATGACACTGTGTACTAGCAGTTCTAATGATTTTAGTGTCAATTGAGATGTGCTTGGGTACAAAGAATACATTTTTGTCGTTTTCAAAATTCAAAATGGCCGTCAAATACAAGAAAATCCAAAATGGCTGCCATAAAATGACGCATAAATTGGCCAAAGTATAGTTATGGCATAATACACCACTACGTTTGAACTTAAGTGTATGTTTTCTATCTCTCTAGATACTTCTTGACATATCCAGCAAATTACAACAGTTTTTGAATATCCAAAATGGCTGCCGTTTGCCTCAAAATTCAAAATGGCATCCACAATGTCACTTTTTGACCAAATGGTCATTTTAAGGGTCAGCCGATGCCAATTGATTAAGCTTGCCCTCTGCAGTTGTAGCCCAATTTATAGTTTGACCCCTCAGTACAGTATCTTTTGTGCGTGAGTGCTATAGCCTCCCGGTGACGAACACTCACATATGAAATGTATATGGGTGTAAGGCTGGCGCTTCCTAACTCGGGCATTCAGTGACAGAGGACGTGAAAACAATGGGGTGTTTGGGTGAGAGACATCCGAATTGCCCCACAAAAAGTGGTTTTTGGGTGACACTTTTGCTAAATCTTCCCCCCAAAAATGGAGTCTTTGGGTGAAAGTTTTGCAAAATAGAGGTCTTTTGGCAAAATATTTCAAATTTCCCCTCCCAAAAAATTGGGGTCTTTCGGTGACAGTGGTAAGATTTGCCAAAAAAATGTTCTTTGGGTGAACCTTTTTTTTTTAAATGGGGTCTTGGAGCGACAAGGGTGCTGAAAATATGGGTCTTAAGAGCCTTACATAGGCCTACGCGTCACCTCCAAAGTGGGAGTGTGCCCCGGGTGTTGACCTCACTGATATTAACATGGCGTTTATATATTCAGCACATTAAATGATTGCACGGGATGATATTTAGGCTATATTATATAAGCCAAACAATATTGTATTATCAATATCAATGAACAAGTTAAAGTCGAAAGGTGCATTTTGTGATCCTCAGCCTCGTTCCCCCGACTTGCCTAAAAAAGTTGAGATTTTCATATCACCTGAATCGTTGGCCTAAGTAGTGTTTGTGTGCCTACTCATACGTGCAAATTCAATCTACTCTGGAAGAATTCGCAATTTTGAATTTTCTGTCCGAATTTACAACACGGGCATCGTGATACAAACATTTGCTGCATAACATCAAAGCGAACTGTCAGAATCAACTGAAAGTGTTGAAATAATCTTTCTCTCGGGCGATATCTAGAACAAGCAAAATTTAATTTAGCAATGTTTATCACATAAGCAATCGCGATCAAAATGATAAAGAAAACAACATCGCACATAATTATAAATTTGCAAAAATTAAAAAAAAAAAAAAAGAGGAATTTTTTAAGTTTCTGGGAAAATCCGCATATTATTTTTCTACTTTTGTGGCCCAAAACAGACAAATATCAGGGTGCCCCGCCAGGTAAATCATGGAGGGGCGCAACATCATAGGGGGGCGAAACAGTAACAAAATTAACTCATTTTTTGTTAAAAAAAAACCCATAATTTTTGTGTCAATTATTGCTAAAACCCCTGTTTTTTCCATAACTTTGAAATCTCCCGGGGGGCAGCCGCCCTGCCACCTTCTGGTGCCACCCCTGGGTGCAAATAATTTCTTTTTTCATCTTCATATGTAGTCCTCTCCAACCTGCAACTTTCTATTCGCACTTCACATTCAGTTAAAAAAAGGGTCAGCACCACTGTCATTCCAAAGACCCAATTTTTGTTGGAAAAGTTCACTCATACCTCTATTTTGTGAGAAAATGTTTGTATTCCGCTTGACCCCATAGGCGTGTTGTTATTTCCTGTCCGTTTCGGACATCAAAAAATACAAATTGCAAATTTTTTCCTCCAGAGTAGATGGAATTAGTTAGAGCAGGGGTACTGGTCACGGACTATCTTAGGCCAACGAGTCAGATGATTTACAAATCTCACTTTTTTTAGGTAAGTCGGTAACCGAGGTGTTGGCCGTACGGTAACCGACGTGGTTAAAGCGTTTGCCTCACAGTCGGAGGGTCGCGGGTTCGAACCCCAGCTGGGTCATACCAAGCTTTGGTACCAACCTCCTCCTTGTCAGACGCTCCCGGCATTTAAGCATGGAGTAGGGAAATAAACGCGGAGCTCCCAGAAGATTAACCCCTGTAGCTCGCTGAAGGCCTACTGGCAACTCATTGCAGGGGTTATGGGAACGGAGATCGGCGCCGCCTTCTGCGCCTTTTTTAACGGGGCCACATAGGCTGAGGATCACAAAATGCCCCTTTAGAGGCTTTAAACTTGGTCATTTATATTGAGAATATTGTTTGGCTTATCTAACGAAAACAAGAAAATACGATCTTGTGCAATCATTTTATGTATTGAAATTCGATATAACTGCATGTTGGATATCAGAGGTGAAACGCGTAGGCGCTATGTAAGCCTTAATAACCCCCATTTTTCAGCATCGTTGTCACCCAAGACCCCATTTTAAAAAACGTTCAGCCAAGACCCCTTTATTTGCAAACCGTCCACTCTTACACAAATAACCCATTTTTTGGAAAATTTGTGAAATATTTGCCCAAGACCCTATTTTTCGAAAATTTTGAAAATTTCACCAAAGACACCATTTTTTGGGAATATTTAAGCAAAATAGTCACCACAACTCCTATTTTCGGGCAATTTGATGTCTCTCACCCCACGACCCCATCGTTTGCACACCCTCTGTCACTGGGTGCCCCTAGTTTGGAAGCGCCAGCCTTACAACCGATATATATTTCATGTGAGTGTTCTCCATGCACCGGGAAGGGGCCTGGATAGCACTCGCGCACTGAAATACACTGTAACTGAGGGTCAAACTTTGGGTTACACCTGGTGGCCTACTCCCCGTTCGATGTGACGCGTAGGCCTTATATGTAAAAAGGACTCTTAAGACCCACATTTTCAGGCACCGTTGTCGCCCAAAGATCCATTTAAAACAAGGGTTCACCCCAAGACCCCCTTTTTGGCAAATCTGACGAGGGTCACCAAAATACTGTAATTTTTTTTTTTTTAATTATTGCTTTAATCAATTGACATCAACTGACCCGTGAAATGATCATGTGGTCAAAAAATGACATTTTGGACGCCATTTTGATTCTCTGAGGTACAGAACCGGCAAGCCATTTTGGAAATTCAAAAACTTTTGCAATTTGCTGGATATGACAGAGATATCTAGAGCAGATAAAAACATACACTTAAGTTCAACGAAGGGTGGTGTATTATGCCATAATTAGAATTGGCCAAATTATGTATACATTTCATCAGGCAGCCATTTTGGATTTTCTTGATTTGACTGCCATTTTTAGAATTTTGAAACACAGAAATGTATTCTTGTACCCCGAACACATCCAAATTGACACTAAAATCACTAGAACTGCTAGTACACAGTGTAATATTCTCATTTATTTAGAAAGTGTAATTATTTGGGCGCCATTGTTGAATTTCTGTTCCTGGACATAACGGCAGCCATTTTGGATTTTGAAACTGATGAATCGATTTGTTCAGGGCTGACAAACATCAAAATAAATGCCCACCAAATCCAAAATTGGCCACACAAAAAGATACTGAAAACTTAATTTCGACCCCCAAAATAGGAGTACCCACCCCCGAAAGAGCACTTTGGGCCCATGTTTTTTTCAAAAACGGCCGGTGGGGACGGGTTCCCCCGGAAAATTTTAGTCTAGAACCCACTCACTTCAAACATAAAGTGAACACCCTTTTCCATCCGTTTATGTTCTGAGAGGCTGACTAATTGGCAACTGTACCTAAGTTAACATCGCTAAGTTCTTGAGTATCCTCGGACCACTGTCCTATTCACTAGCGCAAAAACAGATGGTGTCCGCAACATCAAAGTCTGGCCTTATGCATGAAAGTTTGGAGAAGTTTGGTCAAACACCCAGAGGAAACATCAAGCCCAATAACTCTTCAAGTTGTTTATTTGGGATGCTTGGGCATTATTTAGACTGGTGTTAATAATTTAATGTTTGGTGGATTTGGCGGAGACAATAATGAAAATTCATACTGAAACAGTTCCTCCAATGCATCAGCAATAGTGGGACATTATGGGTGGTGTGATACATACCCTATCAATATCAATCAAAACGAGAGTCCGGGATAGACCAGTAACTATCAGACAAGCTTCTCCATAATAATTGCTAGCCCCAACCAAAAGTTTAACGTAGCCTCAAAGGTTCCTAATCGAGTGAACTTCCAGAAGTCCTTAGCAAATTTCTTAAAGGCGCTCAGAATTTTGAAATATACTTTTGTTGTCTATTCTTGAAAATAGTCAAGTGAAAATAAACACACCCTAAAATTCTAAATTTTTAAAGTTTGAGGCACAACGGAATTTTATAACAAAGTTGTGATTTTCTATATGAAGGACGTCTGAACATAGGGACAAGCATTAGTATATATGCAAAACACGATTTGTTTGAAAAATGAGGGTGCCCTCCTCTGGAAATCTCTGAGGTCAGCCTTAACTTGAATAGTGGAAGTATGCTAGGATTATAGATGGACGTGTGACGTGTCTTTTTGCAACATTGGGTATCTAGCACACTATGAATTCCAGAGTAATCTATAAGTTGGAGGAAACTGCATGATCGAAGACTAATCCTGCATACACACAATGCTCAACTTCTGGTACATCAGCCGGATGTTGTGTAATACCGTTCCGGATGCAAAGTATTTTACGTAGTTAACTTGTCATCTATTCATCTATAGTGTAATTGCATAAATTTACTACGAAAAATCGTATACTTTTCTTCAAAAAATTGGGGGTCTTTGGTGGAATTTTCAAAAGTTTTTCGTTGGGTGACAACGATACTGAAAAGGGGTCTTAACAGCCTCAAATACGTATCACTTGAAGATTGGGAGTGCCCCACCCCCACCCCGATTTTGGGATGACATGTTCGACTGCAAGTCGATAGCACTTCCACTAATGTGGATCCAGAACACGTAATTAAATGTACAGTGATTTGCACTTCTCCAAGGAGTGCAAGAACCTGCCTTTAATGCATATATTTATGCTGTAGTTTTCTTGAATATATTGGAAGAACATACGAGCTTAGGACCAAGGACAAAATGAATGGTTTCATCGTGTGTACATTGCATAGCAATAAGTATGGGCAACATTCAACAACTTCAAAATATAGAGTGTTTATAGTCACAATTTCTGGCAAACTGCATATTTTGAAGTAGACCACTTGCAGCGGTTGAACACTATGCTACACACCGTTTGCTCATAGAGGTTTCTATTTAAATGTAAAATATTAGGTGTTAAAAGTGAAACCCAAAAAAATTCAAGTAGAAAATTTTATTTTGCTGTAAAATGACATAACCACATGAATGATTGGAGTTTATCTTCAAATATTATGTATTTGGGTCAAAACAGCGGCCTTTTTGGCGCCTCTTGGATTTAGAGCTTACCGCAAAAATTAATCAGTAAAGGCCAGGGTCCAAGCAACTGAAATTAAACATTTATTATCGTATAGGTGATGCAAAAACTGTCATTATATAGCCTTTTACATGGTATGGACACACATTTGTTCAGGTGTTTAGAGGAAATTGCCAAAAATGAGTTTTTGTGATTAAGACCCCAGATTCATTCTTAGATACTATAACTTTCTAAGTTTAAACTTCTATGCAGATCTGTGCGTTTCACACATAAAGCATATTATATGAGGGCAAAATTCTGCGAATCTTATTTTTCCAATTCTGAAGAACAATTGTGATATATGGGGGAGAAAAGTATTTCAGTCTGCATATCTTTTTGAAAAAAGGGCAAAAATAGAATTTTTGGCCCCAAAGGGTGTAGATAAACAATGAACCCCACAAATGTGGGTATCATCATGTTGATAATTAAAATTATCTTTCATATACCCAAAAAAAAGGTTAGGAAGGCTCACATAGGACATTACTCTCAAAAACTGTCGGGAGCCAAAACGGCAGCATTTTGGCCGCCATCTTTGATTCGAGGTGACCCGCAAACAAAATTTAATTAGCACAATCTTGAATTATGTGTATTAATATAAAACTACCAAAAAATCCAGGTGTGCTTAGTTTGTAGTGATTTGGCAGGGAAACTCAAAAAACTAAGCATGATATTTGGATTTTGGCCCCTTCGCTAATAAGATAAGATACATCACATAACATAACATGACTTATATTTGCAAGGCGCCTTTTCACATAGATACAAAGCGGCCTCCTTTATGAGTAATAAGATGAAAGAGGGAGTTTTGAGCATTGACTTAAACATTTTCACAAGTACTGGCACTACGAATGGTGATAGGAATCTGTTCCATAGTTTGGTGCAGCCACTGTAAAGGCCCTGTCGCCAGCCACATTTATGGGTCTAGGAACAACGAGAGTGAGACCATGGTGGCTGGAACGAGCGAGTGGTAACAGACCAGGACGTGATCTACTGACCACCAGACATTCACTGATTGTACGGGGACAAAGCCGTTCAGGCCTTCTAAAAATATGAAAGAAGAGTCTTGAATGTAATACGATCAGATATATATACTAAGCCAGTGAAGTTCCTTCAACAGAGGAGTTGTGTGAGTAATCATGATACCGGAATGAGACGAGCACACTTGTTTTGAGCTTTTTGAGATGTTGAGGTTCTTCTGAGTACTACCATTGACAACATATTACAGTAGTCTAAGCGAGACAAAATTAATGATCTATTAGGGCACCATTAGCACCATGGATCAAAATCAAGAATCTTCACGTTTCTAAGAAGATCATGCACCCATAACACACACTTGCACACACCCCACTCACCACGCGCCACAACATAGACGGCCCATACTTGAACAAAGTTGAATTAAAATAAACTCTCGCCTCATATGTTATTGACTTCTATATAACATTGTCTACCTAACTGTATGAAGTTTGCATAATAACTATTTACCCACTGAAGATAATACAGCTCAATGTGTTGTGTTTGGTACTAACATTTCTTTACTGAATTTGATCATGAACCCAAGGTTATCATATAATAATTGCTGTGTCTCAAGTCTCCGTTGTGATTTAGATACACTGTTAGTGTTTCATGGAAAGTATATTGATACTATGGAGTGTTGTGTGGAACATGGCAACTCACTTTTTTAGTTCCGGCCATGCTTACATTCACTATTTCTTTGGATTTTTTGTACTATATTGATAATTGGTTTTTACATAATTCAGATTTTAATTAGATACTGTAACTTTAGCATTGACTAAAACCATTGTTTTGTTTCTAATGTCCCTGGCTGTAGTGAATGGAGTACCTTTTCCTACGTTTTTATTCGGCCACAAGCTCTTTCTATTGTAAAGTTTCGTGGTCATCGTTATAGCCTCATCCCCATGGTCCCAGATTTTTACCGAAAGTGGTCAGAATATTGGTGACTGAGTAAGCTATTCTATCCTCTCATTTACCCCTGTGAAATATTAGGGCGCTCAATAAAACTACCCATTTTGGTCAATTAATATTAATTTTGGAGGCACATACGGAAGTTAATTCACAAAGTTGTGGAGGTTCTATCTAGAGTAAGGACTGTCCCTGAACATTAGGACAACATTATGTATAATATGCAAAACACGATTTGTTTAAAATTGCGGTGCCCTCCTCTGGAAATCATTCTGAGTCAGCCTTAATGATAGTGAAGTATGCTCGGATTATAGATGGACGTGTGACATGTCTTATTTGCAACATGGGGATCAACATGCATATGAAATTCCAGAGTTAATCGTTATTTGGAGGAAACTGCATGATCGAAGACTACTCCTGCATGCACCAATGCTTCACTTCTGGTACATCAGCCGGATTTGTCGTAATACCGTCCGGGATTCAATTATTTTACGTAGTGCACTTAGTAAATCTAATTCAATCTATAGTTAATTTCATAAATTAACTACGGAAAATAAAAATCGTATAATTTTTTCAACAAATATTGGGGGCTTTGGTGAAGATTTTCAAAAGTTTCGGTGGGTGAACAACGATACTGAAAAAGGGGTCTTAAACCAGCCTTACATACGTGTCACGGTTGGAATATGGGAGTGCCACACCAACCCCTAGTTTTGGGGAATGACATTTGCGACTGCAATGTCGATTGCACTTCCAGCTAATGTGGATCAAGAAAACGGAATTAAATGTACAGGATTTGCACATCTCCAAAGGAGTGAAGACCAGCTTTAAATGCATAGCTTGTATGCTGTAGTTTTTCTTGAATATAGGGGAAGAAACAATACGACCTGGAGACAAAGGACACAATGACTGGTTTCAATCTGTGTACACTTCATATGCATAGTAGTGGGCAACAATGTATAAAAACGTCCAATATTAATATTTTTTTAATTCACCATTTCTGGCAAACTGCATTTTGAAGTAGACACTTGCAGCGGTTGAACACTATCTACAATGCAGTTTGCTTCAGGTAGAGTTCTTATTTTTAATGTAAAAGAATTAAGGTTTTAAAGTGAAAACAATCAATAGAAAAATTTATTTGCGGTAAAATTACATAACCACAGATGATTGGCGGTGATAAATCTTCAAATATTATGTAATTTGGGTCAAAACACGGACCATTTTATGCCGCCATCTGGATTAGAGCTTACCGCAAAAAAATTAATCAGTAAGAAGGCCATGGCAGCAACTGACATCACATTTATTATAGTTTGTTTAGGTGATCGACAACATGTCATTATAATAGGCATTTTTATTTACATGGTATTTGACACACATTTGTTCCATTGTGTTTGAGAAATTTGCAAAATGACGTTTTGTTGTGAATTAAGACCCACCATTCATTCCTATAGATCTATAACTTTCAAACTTTCATTCAATTAAACTTCCTAATGATCCGTGCTTTGCACACAAAATAGCATATGTATATGAGGGCCAATTCCTGAGAAGTCTTGATTCAATTATGAGAAACATTTTGATATATGGGGGAGACAACTCCCCCCTTAAACCCAAACAACCCCCCTTCAAACCACCCAAAAATCCCCTACACCCACAACAACCCCCCTTACAAACCTGGACAACCCCCCTAACTCGTGCAAGCCACCTTAAACCACAACAACCCGAGACACCCCCCCTAAAACCCGGACAACCCCTTTTAAACCCCCAACCAACCCACCTTAAAAAACCTCCACACATGTCCCCCTTCCCAACAACCAACCCCCCTTAAAGCTGGACAACCCCACCCCCCCCCTTAAACCCGGACACCCCCCTTAACCCCGGACAACCCACCTTCAAGACGCTAATCAGCGCGAGATTACATGATTCCCCACCCCCGGTCCATCAAGTTTCATCAAAAACGGACTTATCAGATAGTTTGTTCACCAAGTTTTTTGGGTGAAAATACCGCGCCAAATTTTAGCCCATAAATATGCAAATTAGCTATTTAATTAGCTATTTAATTAGCTTATCATGTGCCACAAACCTAATCATCGCGAGAGTACTTGCTTCCCCCCCCCTCCACCAAGTTTCAATCACCATCAATCAAATCGGACTTATGGGATCTTCAGATCGTTTTGTTCACAATCGTTTCTGGGTAAAATACTCCAAAATTAACTCATTAATGTACTGCAAATTAGGTACCTAATTACATATGCCACGCCCATAAGCTAATCAGATAAAAAGGTGGGGGGGGCCCACTGGGGCATCCGATCCCCACCCACCAAGTTTTACATCAACCATACCCTTCCGGTCTCCGTGTTTCCGCGTTCACAAGATTGTGGTAAAAATAACCCCAAATTTAACTCATTATTTATGCAATTTAGGTACCTACTTAGCATCTCCGAAGCACATAATCTAATCAGATGAAGGGCCATTGCAAAGTGTCCGATCCCACCCCCCAAGTAACATCACCATACCCCTTATGGGTCTCATTTAATCCCTGCGTTCACAAGATTTGTTGGACGCCGCCGACGCCCGACCGCCTGACTGAGAGCATAAATCCCCCGTCTGTTTTCCAAATTATATTCGTTTGCTCCTCGCTCTCTTCTTTCATCTCGTTTCGCTTTTTAATTGAATCAAGTGAATGAAATATAACGTCAAAATTTTTGACCTGAACTCGCGCAGAAGTTTGAGTTTCATTTTCTGTCTTCTTTCTTCGTGAATGATGCTGTAGCTCATACTTTTAATCGGGTGATCGGGCGTGGAAAACAATCAAAAGCTCATGGACAAATACCAGGCTTTGCAGTCCCTCCCCAACACCCCCTCCCCCAACAACCCCCTCCCCCTCCCCACACCCACTCCCACCACCTCTCTCGCCACACCCCTCCCCTTTCCCCACACAGAACCACCGCCCCTCCCTCCCCCCCCTCCCCCTCCGCTCACCCCTCCCACCACAACCTCCCCCTCCCCAAACCAGCCAGCCGTCCTCCCCCCTACCCCTCCCCCCCATCCCTCCTCACTCCACCCCCCCCGCTCCCATTCCTGTCTTCTCCTCTGTCCCCTGCACGGCCCTCTCAGTCGGGGAGCTCCTCTTCCCCTCTTTTTTCCAAAATCTGGAACATCTTATCTATAACAGACTTGATAATTTCCTCACCCGCTTCTTCACCTTCTGTCTTTTCATGTATAACTAAGGATATAACTATGCTTTCTTTCTAAACAACACTCAACAGAAACAGACCTTAGACTCGTCTAGATATCTACAAACAACATCTCTTCTTCTCTTTTCCCCCTCTGCTCTCAACATCACACTATTGAATCTTTCCTCGATGTTATCCAATGCCTTCGACACATCGATGCATGATATTTTTACTGGCCAAACGTCCACCACTGGTATCTCGTGGTTTCCCTTAGATCTTTCTCGCTCCAGTTATCTATCCAATAATTCCAATTCACTTCTTTTGGTTCATACACATACTCTTCACTCTCTCTTCTGATATTCTCGTTCTCCCAGTTTCCTGGGGTTTACCTCAGTGTCCTATAACTGGGTCGATGGGGTTGGACGTCCCTTGCTTTTTCTCCTCTATTTCAAGGATATTCCTATTCCTTCCTCTTCCAAACAACTCTTTCCCCTTTTTATCATTGCCGATGACAGCCACCATATTTCTTTCACACAGAAACCTTACACACGCGCAAACATATTTAACAAAAGTTATTCAATGTATCACACTCGTTTAAAGCCAACAAACGTTTCTTCGTCGGCCCAAAACTTGTGTCAAAACTAACTATATTCACTTCACAAAGAAAAAAACATGACACAAGGCCAGGGTACGCCCGGAGCACCCAACGAGGGGCCGCCAAGCCCAGAGCGCCCCCCCCGCCCCTTCTTCTCCTACCCCCGGTCTCCCTCCGGTGCCTCATTAAATAACCTGCATACACATCTCACCCTAAACCAATGTTCCCCTATTCTAACCCCTCTTAGACAATTTTTTTAAATTTATTTGAATAAACAACAAACAAGCATTTTCATGTATCTTTATCAACTGAAACAGACACCTCCCAAACTCATTTTAAAAACTATTTCTCCAAAACATAGTGATAACCACACACAACCGAAATTTCAAACAAATGCATCACAACAAAAACCCTCACAAACTAAGTACTCAGTAACAATACTCTGGTCCCCAAAATATGGCAACCACTTAGTACCAGTATCATAACTCTAAAACATTAATGCTTTTAAATTTAACTAAAAGAAGAAGAACGATTAATAAATATTTAAATAATCTTATTGATAATCGGTTTGGAACTTATTAACCATCAGTCAATAACAGTCATCAGTAATTTTTTTTTCAATTTCTAATAGTTGACCACTCAAATAATTGCAATACCCTTGCATTCTTCTCTCTCATCATTTTTGACTGGGGTTTTCCACGTTTCTTGCCATGAATCTGTTAAAAACAATCGCTCATGTTCTCATCCCCTGTTTCAACATTTTGGTATAATTATTTTTTCCTGTAAAATATGGGTTTTTTCAATATTTATTCCTATATTATCTGTAAATAATTGTATCATATCTAATGTAAGGGCTATGGCTGAATGATAATTATTATTCTTATTAATTATGAAATCATTCTAACCATCCGAAAGCCTTCGAAGGGATACACAGAACCGGCCATAGCAAGCCAATGTTACAAACAAAACAAAACCAAGAGCACGCCAAACAACACCACTCCAATTTTCCCACCCCCCTGCCTCTGAATGACAATTGCAGCAATTAAGCCCAAGAAGATCAAACTAGAGGTATAATGGTGACCTGGTTTCACTCGCCCCTTCAATATGGACCGGTAACCTTATTGCGAACGTCAACCAGGAAAGCATGTAGGCCCTTGACACATCTCAACGAGGCAGCTGAAAAACTAAAACTTCGAACTTCGGTGCCAGTAGCAAGCTGTGGCTTCTTAGCTCTACAATTGCCTGCCGGACGGTCATTTCCTTCCACAGGCCCCAAACATCTGAAGGAAAGGCACATGTTAGCCTAGTAACGATCATGCTAACTCCACATATCTGTGGCTTTGGTCATATGCTCCAGCCAGGATATTGTTTTTGTACCGCATAAGAAGCCTGGGTAGTTGCCATCCAGTTTATCCTGTAGCTCTTTCTTCATGGTTCCAGGTCAGATCCATATCCAGGATACCCTCTTCCAGGCTCTAAAAACTTAGTTGAATTGGAGATACCACATTGCCATAGGTGGTGTAGATTATTGCAAGCATTCCAAGCTTGTCCTTTGCGGACATGAAGGTCTTCTTGCTGTCGGCAACATAGGACCACAGGTACTTGAAGTCCCTGACCTTCTTTGAGTGGTACCGTCCTATATGGTGATGGTCATATATTCTGTCTTCTTGGCATTTAGATGTAGGAGGCCGACATTGTAGATCTTTGTCACCACATATCAAATCGGCTGTTTAGAGCTATGCCACTGGGACTTCATAGTCAAGGTCTGTGAATGCTGACTTTGGTGACGTCTAGAACGCTTTGGCTTGACGGGTGAGGTCCCTTGTCGTTCATGATATTAAACTGTCTGAGGCTGTAATCAACCATGATTACAAAGAGCGGGAGCAAGAGGTATCTCCTTGAGGATTCCAGTATTTGTTATGACTCCTTTTGTGCCCATCCTTTCTGCACAAAGCTAGATGTGTTATCATACATGATTGCAATCCTTTGAACATTGTCGTCTGGGACATCCAATTGGAAGCTTACATCCCTCAGACAGTTTAAATCATGAACGACAAGGGACTTACCGTCCAAGCCAAGCGTTCTGCCGTCACCAAAGTATCTCACAGACCTTGACAGATGATCTAGCTCTAACACCCGATCTGATATGTGGTCACAAGATCTACACATTCGGGGGGGGAAGGAAGTCTATTACAGTGATGAAAGGCGAGAAGAGCGTGAGAGTGGAGGTCGTGAAGAGAGAAGTTGACGATCTGAAGAAAAGGTGGTGAAAATGGCCGCAGAGAAAGGAGGTGGGGTGTGCAGTAGGGAAGGCAAATGGGATGGCAAAGATACGGGATGGGGGAAAATAAGAGATGGGAGTCAGACAAAAAAGGAGACAGGGGAACAAAACGGAGAAAGAGTGGGGGGGAGTGGAGAAAGCGCACCGAGTGAGAGGAGAGTAGATTGAGAACGTGGGGGATGTGGGCAAGGGAATAGGATGTGAGGGGAGTAAGTGTGGGATGGATTGGAGCGGGAAAGATGAAAGGAGAATTGGGGGGCGGAGGCGCAAGATGTGAGACAGAGTAGAGTGAGTGTGAACATGAGTAGGAGGAGGGGTGGAGGAGGGCTGTTTTCCAACGAGGGTCGGGCCCCAAGAACAGCCCATGTGTGAACGTGTAAGCGGGGGGTTGTGGAGAACTGAGGGAAGGCGGCACGGGAACGTAAGGAAAGGGAGTAGGTTCTTGATGGAAGCGGTAAGGACAAAAAAGAAGAAGGCGCAGTAGAGAGAGGCGTGGAGGTGCAGTATAAAGGGTGTAGGGGAGGAGGAGGGGAAATAGTAAGGGAAGAGGTAAGAAAAAGGAAGGGAGTCGGGAAGAAGAGCAGACCACAGGGCGGAGGGAGGGTGGAAGAGGTGGGAAGGGGTAAGTGGGGTTTGAGGGAAGGACAGGAGCGCGTCGGAAAAAGTCCGATTTTAGAAAGAAAAGACTGTCGAAGAGGGAGTAAATGGGAAGAGGGGTAGGAGAGGGTGGGGCGATTAGAAAGGTGTGTGAAGAAGAAGGGATAGACTAACGGGGACCAGAGAAGCGGACCTGACAGCAGGGCTTGCGGGGTCACCGAGTCTGCAGCACAGCTGAAGTGGGGCCTCCGCGGGGGGGTCCACTCTCCGGGGTGTAGTCGCGCCTCTGGGGAGGATAGACAAGTTTGACAGACGGCAGCAGACGCAGTACAGATCAGAGTATGGCAGATAAAAGCAAGTATAGAACAAGAGGAAAGAGGGCGCGACCTGTAAACAGTAGGGTTTCGGACCGGCGGCAAGATTGAGGGACGGGCGGAACAGCGGGTGGGGGCTGAAGGTGCGTAAAGGATGATGTAAGTCGAAGAGGGAAAAGGAAAAGTCAAGAAGGGGGCTTGGAAGTACTCCCCCGTCGGTGCATTCCATTTTCCACGTGCCGCCTCCCCTCGATAGGGTCGCCAAGAGTTCCTCCTTGGAGGATTCAGTAGTTTTTAGGAACTCCTTGTGTGGCCCATCCAATGGTCTGCACAAAGCATAGATGGGTCATCAACAGAATTGCAAATTCCTTTGACAGTGTCGTCTGGGACACCATATTTGGGAAAGCTTCCTCCTCAACAGTTTTAATATATGAACGACAAGGGACTCACCGTCACAGCCAGGTTTCAAGACGTCCCCCAAAGTCAGCATCTCACAGACCTTGACTATCATATGAATCTAGCTCCTAACAGCCGATCGATATGTGGTGCACCAGATCTACAAAAGGTCGGCCTACATCTAATGCCAAGAAAGACAGCAATATATGACCATCCCGAATATGACGGTACCGCCACCCCTCAGAAGAGGTTCGGGACTTCAGTACCTTGGGTCTATGTGCCGACAGCAAGAAAGACTTCCTGTCCGCAAAGGACACTTTGAACCTGCAAAATAAACTACACCACCTATGGCAATCCTGGTATCTTCCAAATTCAACTGAAAAAAGGTTACTTTAGAGGCCTGTGAAGAGAGTATCCTGTTACTATGTAGTCTGACACCTGGACCATGAAGAAAGAGTTACATATGAGAAACTGGATGCACCTACCCACCAGGCCTTCTTATGCGAGTACAAAAACATATCCTGGCGTGAGCATATACCAAAGCACAGCAGATATGTGGAGATATCCCGCCAATCTCAGCTTCTGTTGCCAAAGTCGAGCACAATATGCCTGTCACTGTCATCGTGTGATTAATCAAGTAGTCTCGGACTCACAAGTTGGAGGTTACCATGCCCCAACAGGGGTCGTCGCCCCTTAACTACTCGATGTGATTGCTCGAGACATGCACCAGGATCCATCTGACATCCCCAACGATACCGGACATTTGGCGCAACATGGTGAACAGCATCGCGGCTGCGGCCGCGAGATAGATATTTGTGGATTATTGGGTTTCAATACTTGCACTGGAACATGCTGACAGCAATAACATTGAAACCTAAAGGCAACTTATTTATTAAAACAACCCAGAGCTCTGGTTCTCCAGGATTCCATGATTTAAAAATGGTTTCTGGTGCAATAAGGCGTAATATTGATTAGGAAGAGCATCTTGACTAATTTTGCTCATAGAGGGCCAGATATCGGGCGAAGTATATGTAAAAATAAATAGTGGCATTTTGAAATTAAGATGACTGTAAGAAGAAACAATCTGCGACACCGCTGGGATGTGTAATATATATTTTCCTTAACATGCACAAACCTGAGTATTGCCACCAAATGGTGGAGCCTCTAGGTGCCCAGAAGGCCAGATAGTAGCGAAGTATACGTTAAAAATGGCAGCCATTTTGAAACTTCAAAGATGGCCCCCACAAGGAAACAACTGGCAACGTTTTTTGTAATGTTATATGTGTTCCTTGACATCACAAACATGGGTATTGTCATCATTGAGCTTTCCATGGTTTATATTTATTTATTTATTTATATATTTTATTTTATTTCATTCTTATTTTACCGGGTCAACCATCACACTGCATTGTTCTTCCTTGTGCCAGGTGGGCCCAAAGGCCAACATTAAAATACAATAAAAACCATTGTATAAAACTAATAAAACAGTTAAAAAAGACACAACAAAGACATATTTGAGAAAACATAAAAGAGAGTCCGCACAGAGGAAAGAACCCTTCTCCTACGCCATACGGCTGGCCAATGGCCCAAACCCCAAGACAACCCCCATGACACAACACCGCCCTCCAGGAGGGAATCTCCCACCAGAGGGAACAACGTAGAGGACCTACATCGAAGGTCCACAGGCCAGCCGCATGGAGTAAGCCCCTGTGCGCAAACGCCCCACAAACCGAGGATTAACATAACAAGAAAATAAGATAACTGTCAGAAATCTGACATCCGAAATTGGGCAAAAGCTCAGGACCCTCAGTCTAACCACAACCCTACATGGGTAACGGGCCCCGAAGAACTTCTCGGATGTCCGACGTCGTCTGAAAAAAAACAAACAAATTAATACCCAATTACTTTATATTTAAAAATAACAGAAAGTGGTCCCTATGGCCCTGTAAATAGAGCAGGAGACCTCTTAATAAAATGGGAGCACGAATAGAGATAAAAAGACATAATTGCATCATATCAAATAGAACTACATTGTTGCTCATTATTCCCCAGATATTGGGCGAAGTAGGCGTGCCATTTTTAACTTTTCAAGATGGCCGTCTGAAGGAAACAATCTGTATCTTTTTGATGTATATTTGCTTCACTGACATCACAACCGTGGGTTTGCACCAGCGTGAGCCTTCTATGTTGAGTCAGAAGTTGCATATAGAGTGCAATAATGTTTGAATGGCGGCCATTTTGAAATTCATGTGAACTTCCTGAAGGAAAATATCTGCGACTTTCTGGATATGATAGTTTGTTCCATTACAAATCATAACATTGGTATGCCACCACTTTGAGCTTCTATGTTTGCTCAGAAGTCCAGATTAGGGCAAAATAATGTTTAAAATGGCAGCCATTTCCTTGAAAATCAAATGGCCGCCACACGGGAAGGGATAAAAAATGGTAACAATTGATGTGGATTCCTAGGGACCATTATCTACATTTTACGACCGCAATTCCTAATTCTCAGCAAAACATCCAACAAATCTCAAACCACACACACAACCCCGCCCCATACTATTAGAACTAGTACAAGTTCGTCCTCTTCACAACCTTATGAAACTTAATCGTGATTAAAAAAAAATCGCTACATGCATCCATGGGTAACGGGGTTGTCCAATAAAATAAAAGAGAAAAAAGAGAAAGGAGGAATGGCCTGAAGTTGTATAGCCATCAATTACGGTTGCAATTACGAATTATTTTGAGCAACCCCCCATATAGTGAGTGTAAATAACAAACCTACAGAGAATTAATTAGATGATTATTTAAAAGCGATTCACTGGAACCGTATACGGTCACTTTTAATATGGATGCAGTGGCGTAACGGCCTGCCCGCTCTGAGGGGGCAAATTTCCCAGTCTCTGGGAGATTTCCCTTCAGGGGGGTCAAAAGGCCATTTTTTTTCCCGGTCAGCGAGGGCTAAAAAACGGATGATTTAGCTGATTTTTGCAATTTTTTTCCCGGCAACGGTTCGTCAGGGGGCGCAACCTGCCTCCCCTACCCAGCATGTTACGCACTGAGCAGGCTGACTGACATGACATAATTTACAGATGGGTGATTGAAACGCTTAACCGGCAAGGACAACACGCCTTTTAACAATATCAATGAAAAACAAGACATCACCGGAAAAGAGAAAATCTGAATGCCTTTGAAATATTCTCAAAATGGTTTTAGATCAAATCTTTATTTGCATCTATTACTATTGAACCTCGTTGTACACGATGATTACCAGGTAAGGTATATATGTATTCAGTTAAAGAGTTCGAGGTGATGGTTTCCTCTTATCAATTACCCTGGCATAATCGTAACTGGGAAAAAGGTACCTTGGTTTGAGAAAACGAAACATACCGGGTGTATAAAAAAGAGAAACTCAAAGCGCCTCTCATTCAGAAAAGAAAATAGTTAAACCATAAAAATTAATACACATCTGAAAAATTCCTTTCGCTAGTTTTCCGACAATGAAAAAAAAAAAATCCTTCCAGTAGGACAACATATTGTCAGTTACGGCAGATTGAAATGTGTACCAATTTTTCATTTCATACACGAATGTTCCTCTTTTTCTTTAGACAATACACATGCATTCTCCAAGCACAGTCTTTTGTATGATGTCTTTTGCGAACAAAGGTCAGGTTCTGATATGACAGGTAAGTTCAAGATTCCAGATCTTATATTCATCTGCCATGTATTACTGCGCTGCCCAAACCATGTTGTTGGAATGTGGAACATGCCGTCGAGTGGCCGCCGAGAATCCCCAGATTTTGACGTCCCCTATAGACTTCGCCCTGTGGGGAACAAGGGATACACAGGGACCACCAGCAAACTTGCCAGAACTTTGCAAGAGAAGAAACTGATGCTTGCAAGGCATCCGACGGAAGGAATGGTTCACAAGTCGATAATTGAAATGGAAAAAGACGAGCGCAAGACTGATCAGTCTTAGAGCGCTTGGCTTTTTTTCCAAAAATGACCGTCTCATTAAAAAAGTGGCACTTTGCAGTATTCAAAGGTCTAAATTCAACAATTATTCATTTCCGATTTAACTTCTTTCTTTTGTTCATTCTAGTCTGAAGTATATTTAAAGGGGGCATTAATGATCCACAGCCTCGTCACCACGAACTTACCCAGAAAAAGTTGAGATTTTTATATCATCTGAACCGTCGGGTGGCTAAGTATGGTAGGGTGGTGCCCAAATTGACCGTGAAAGTCAATGGTCTCTGCTACGAATTTCGCGATTTTGTATTTTCTGTTCGTAAACGGACAGAAATTACGGTAGCAGTGGTGCTATGAACATTTGCTCATCACACCAAAGCGCAAGATCATAATCAACTGAATTGTTGGAATAAGCTTTTCTAAGGATATCTAGCGGAAACATAAACAAAACAGAGGGTTCTAATCACGAAATGCACCTTTAAGTTTAAACAATTACGTATAGGCAAACATGTAAACAAGACAAAGATGCAGACAAACAACAAACAGGAGATGCTGATGTCGCTTTCACATTTATCAGTATCAGGTAGTCCTTTTCCTCTTTGAATTAAAGAAAGACATAATGTTTCAATGCCCTGTTTCGAATCAAAATAAGAATTTTTGTCTGTCCATTTCAGAAGGGAGAATCAATAGGCAATGTTCCTCCAGCTGCACTGATACATCTTGTCAAGCGTTTGCGCATACTGTTTACTAGATTATTGATGTTTTTGTTGAGGAAATGTGATTACATCTCGCGGATAAATTCCACCAGTTGAGCTTTTCAGTGCTATAAATTTTTTGAGTCAGCCAAATTGCGAAATCCTCAATTCTCACCCTATATCCGTATTTTCATACTTTTCCTCACTTATGGCGTCCTAGTGCGGTAATAATATGGGATTTTTTGGTACTTATTTGTTACTAATGAAGAAGAAAACTCAGCTAGCCTGTGGTCCAAATTTATAAGGAATCGGATGTTCAGCAACGAGAATCTTGGGGAGTGACAACAACCGCCGGCGAACTCTGGAGTTTCTTATAAAAAATGGCTATTAATAAACTTCATAAATGTAAAAGTCCATAGTCATGTTCAGACGGATCGTAATCATCGATGAGAACCTACATCGTATAAATTTTAATCCGTTTAACATGCGACAGCGTCACACGGGTTTTATCCTCGACAACTTGAAAAGTTAATCAACGAAAAATTGCCGACTATTAATAAGAACCGGAGTATCAAAGCGCCCTACTAACCACAGTACCGGTGAGCACCACTGCAGAGCTCAAAAAATACCCCGCGAAACAGAACTCATGGCGAATGGCATGCGTAAAAGGAACTTCACCGTGATGAACGTTTCTCAAAGGGTGTACTCACATCCATACCGGAAAATGTATTTTCCGATAAAAGTATGCGTCTGTTTGGCTCTTATATTTAGGTTTGCATTGCAACTATCAAACAACACTGGGCAACGGCCCTTCGTAGTCCGAGGTTTCTCTGACTAGACACTCCATATTGGGTGGTCGCCGGGCTACGACCGTGTCGAGCTAGGCCTTCGAACTGTTCGAAACAAGCTAGAGCATACATTTATCTCATATACTTGTTCTGCTACACCCCAATCAAAGAGCGTTATTACAGCATCCCCTTGGTTTTATACATATTTATCATTTTTTTTGGGTATGTAAAACGTTTAAAAAGTCTGTTTTGATACATAATTGGTGGTAAGTTGCGCTGGCAAATATTCGCGGTAAAATCGCCACTTTGGTGACTTCATGACTTGTCAACTGTCCCTTATAAATATTCATAATAACAAGTTCTCACAAAATTTCAACCACTTATCTCGCGCTTTCTATCGACTTTCATTGCTATTTGCCGAGTCAAGCGATTGCTAACAAATCAATAGTTACCTGATTGTGCTTCTTAACCAATTGGGAGCATCATACGTAACTGCTTAACTGCTGTCGGCTTTTTGCCCACGTGCATCATCTCACTTGCACAAATGGCAGCCGCATTAACTTGCCAGAGCCGATGAAAATTGGATGGGGAATCAATAAATATTTCCAACCTTCCTCAAATGTGACTCTGTAGCT
>JAMKCH010009013.1:0-59511 GCA_023653785.1 Ophioderma brevispina
ATAAAGGGAAGGGGCACCAAGGGGTGGGTGCATTTTAAAATAGGACGTCTGTTTAAGATTGAATTTCATAAGAGAGGGTGGGGCGAACCTTTTTTATTTATTCCTGATTTGATATCAGGTAATAAAAACCATTATTATATGATTGGATTTGGACATCATAATGACATTTGACATGGCGTGAATACCCATTTTCTGAGAAGACAGTGCTGGCGAGAAGGCGGTGCTGGCAATTTGTCATTCGCCATCTCTTGCTACGAGTGAAACGTCGTATTTGCCGATTGACGCGCTGTGACATGAGGCTCCGATCCGGGGCTCCGAGATCGTGTCTAATTAATGAAAAAAATACGATGATCGGAACTAGCAAAACGATACTGTCAGAGCCGGCAAGGGTTCCATATGTCCCCCTCCCTGCAACCTCTGCAACCTTATCCTGGGGTTTATCCGTCCAAGGCTGCAAGAGGGGCCATGGAAATCTTTTCCAGAGCCCTGCAATTACGGCGACGTCCGTACCGTATATTAGTAGTTCTGCAAGCCCACGTCGCATTTTTTACAAGTCGAGGACCTAGACTGTGCTTTTGTTTCTGTAAGGTTTCTTTCTTATGTCAATCCTGTTTCAAATTCAATTTAATTTGCTTGTTCTGCCACATATTCATCAATGTTGCAGGACTTGGACACAAACATCAATGACCACGACCGCATATGTTGACCCCGACTTGTTTGGGGTCAAAGGTTCATGTAAGTCCACAGAAGGCCTAAAACCGTGTTTTCCCACAATGGACTCCTCCTACGATTGTGTTGGCATGGTAACGGGACCGTTGGATATGAAAGCAGCTCGGGACCCTTCAAAAAAGTTATGTCAGCATGGCGATAAAATGTCATTAAAGGGCCATGCCGGCCGGAGTTAAAATTTCTTCAAAACAAATCATATCTACAATATGCCAAGGTGGTAATTGATGTCTTGCACAGATGCCGGTTATAATCAAGAAATCAATGGAGGTCATTCGGGTCAAGGTCAAAAGTTTCAAAATGCTCCAATTGAGCTGAAATTTAACTGATGATCCAATGACTTCTACACATTTGAATTATATTTGAGTAAGGTATTAAGATTCAAAGTCAAATGTTCAAAAGGTCCAATGGAGCTGAAATTGACTGAAAATTATACTTCTGACATTTCTAAACCTGATGAATACTTTTTGGGTCAAGTCATTAAAGCTAAAATTGACTAAGTGATCCTTACGACTTCTAAACAGGTTTAAAATATTTGCGAGATCAAGGTCTTTAGGGTCAAAGGTCACTACTACCTCGCTCGACTGTGCTCAGATCTGTCATCAGATCTAGTTTCTTCTCTTCTCTTCTTTCTGTCACAATGCAATTCTCAGACATTCAACCTCCCATATTGACCAAAACTATTGACATAAGAAATACATGCACACAAACTTTTTGACATGACCACCCAGATTGATGTCAAAGGTCCGATAGGGTCATAGGGTTCAACAACGTTAACCATGGCCAAAAAATCAGAATTATCTCAAATCCAAAAATGATAATGTCATCTTGTAGGACTTTATCAACACTAACCACAAAAAAGTCAATTAATGACTTTGTCATATGACGCATTATTTAGGGGTCATAGGTCAAAATACATAAAATTACGTTAAAAATTTCAAATCCCTACTTCCTCCTACGATTACATATATAATCACGTGACTCGTGTATGTTGTGTTCGTTTGCAATCCCCTACAAAAGTTAATAAATTTTGATCAAACGTCAATCTGAGGTCACTAAGGTCAAACACCTTTTACTATACTGTGTCAACATTAGAATCTTTTTATCCCATCCTGTAGTACGTGGTGAGAGGTCAATAAAGTCAATTATGATCTCATTTTCTTGACCCTTTTTTATGGGTCAAAGGTAAAAATACGTCAATTATGTTCCACTTCACACCACTCTCCTTCCTACAGATACTAGTATGATCACGTGACTCATGTATGTGGTGTAGTTTAACATCCCTACACAAGTTACTTATGAAATTTCGATCAAGGTCACCCTGGGGTCCACATGGGTCAAAAGTTATTTTGGTTAAAAATCTGCTACTCCTACAATAACATTGTAATGGGTCCACTTGACTCATGCATATGAAGCAGCTTGAGACCCTTCACCAAAGTTGTGCCCAACATGGAGGTCAATGTCATTCAGGGTAGCTTCCGGGTCTGAGGTACTCTCGACTGTGTTCCGATCTGTCTACAGATCTAGTTTTTATGTTGGTCTTTCCTGGCGACGGTTCAGCCTTAAGTGTATTCTGGAATTGGGATGCTAGCCCTACAGTAAATGCCCTGCAGCCCTCCCTATTAACTCAGTGTCGAGAACCTCGACTCTGTTTTTCTCCGTACGTTTTTCTTCTTCTTTTTCAAAACTTCAAAACACTACTTCTCTACAGATTTTTCATTGTATGATCACATGAGTATATATGTGGTGTAGTTTGACGACCCTACAAAAGTTTACTTCTGAAATTTTCATCAAAGGTCCTTTGGGGTCACAAGGATCAATAACCTTTTTCACTAAAAATGCTACCTCTTTTTTTACCAGATTACGTAGTATGAACATGTGACTCCTTATGTGGTGTCCTTTTTAACACCCTTCCAAAAGTTACTTAATGAATGGCGCTCAAATGTTCTTAAAGGGGCATTTCCGTCTGAGTTTAAAATATCTTTAAAAATCAATCTGCAATATGCAAGTAGTACATTGATGCTATTGCATGTTGAAAATATTTTTGAGGTAAAAGGTCCAAAGTTCAAATTTTCAAACGGCTCCGAATTAAACTGACTTTTACTGAAATGATCCTGCATGACATTGCCTAAACAATGTGAAATATCGTCCGAGGGAGGTCAAAATGTCATTAAGGTTTCAAGGTCAAATTTTCCAATGCTCTCCGATTGAGCTAAAATTTGGACTGAAAGATCCTGATGACATTCTAAACATCTTGAAAATAATTTTCGAGTCCAAGATCATTAATGTCCAATGGTCAAATTTTCCAAAATGCTTTCCCATTGAGCTGAAATTTGACTGACTGATCCTTCCTAAACATGAAAATATTTGTCGAGGCAAAGGTCATTAAGGGGTCAACATCACAATTCCACAATGCTCCCTTGAGCTACATTTGGAATGATCCTTAGGATTTGTAAATATGTCTAAAATATTTTCGAGATCAAAGGTCATTTAGAGTCACAAGGTCACTACCCTCGACTGTTTCAATCCTGTCGCTAGATCTATTTCTCTTGATTGTTGTACTCTCACATTTTCCGAAACCATTTACACTATATGCACATGAAGCATACTTACGAATCTCATTTTGGGCGGACTGTGAAACTTTATAACGTCATTCTGACTAATTCTAGGCATGTTTTGGTACTCATTTTGATAGTGGTCGAAAGTAGCTGACAATAGCTATCCATGGGGTATAAAAATCAAGTGTCTGTGGTATTCTGTGTTGTACTGAGACTGTTGGGACTTCTCTCCGGTATTTCTCTTTGTAAATGCCCAATGCACGAAAGTGTCATTTTTTAATTCGTCATCAATTTAATATTATGTCATTTCAGGAGAAGATTAACTGTTTTGTGTGATTGTTTTTTGCACATTAAATATGTAACATACATTGTACATTTTACATTTTTGTAACAGGTTAAAGAGCCTAACTTTTCCAGAAACTGTACCTTTGTCGGGGGGGGGGGGGGCTTATTAATTTTGACCTGTATAGTTAGTGGTTGTCAAATTGTGTGTCACTTTTTCAAGTGGGGGGTCAATTTAAGTTTACACACAGGGGTCAAACTTTTAAATTATCTATCATGTTGATATGTATGCCATTTTGTCCGTCTAGTCATAAGGATTCCAAACTTTATAGTTTTTGTACCATAGTTGTGGTTTTAGAGAGTTATTGGGTAAAAATGATTAAAAGTAATTTTGTACAGGGGTCAAATCAGAAGTTGCCCTGTTTTGGTAAAAAATGAAAACAATTGTTTCATCTAAGCTTAATGTGTCAAATAAGCAACAATTTGTTTTCATCCTTCATGTACGACTGCACGGAAAAGTAGCCTAGCATGAAATCTTCTTATAAAATGGATCAAGGATTACTAGGATTGTACGCTTTAATTCCGTACAAGAGTCTTTACTCTAGTCTCACTCATGAATAGCTTATACACCGAGGCGGACACCCATAATTTGTAGCATCTGCAATGCAATAGTTATCATGTAATGTTCAAATACGGTCATGGGGCAACATAATCCAATTGGCATTGACCCTTCTTTGACCTTTATCTCGGTAGTTATAACAAATTCCATAAATCAAAACTACTACTTTGGGAGTCCCCATTCCTAAGGCAAAATTTTGCAATCATTAAATATAATCAAGAGCAACTTTCATGTTGACCCTTGACAAATTGAGTCTCCCTGTTTTTTTATCCGTTTAGTGTCATTTTAACGATATAACTCCAAATCCATATTCGTAAGTGGTACAACTATACATTTTCGGATTCCTTAATGAATAACTGACATTATGAAAGATGTTTCAACATGTGGAAAAGTAGTTTAAATGTTGACCCCTGTGCAACCTTAAATTGGCCCCGATGAAAAAGTGACGCCATAATTTGAGACCACTACTACTTTGGCATTATGTAGAGGTAATGGTGTTACACCTATTGATGTAAGTTGGGCATAACGACTCCCAAATACGGCATACCCTATTATATTCTGCTCCTGCTCTAACACACCGCCTCGCATTCGCAAGTGTTTTTATAATTATTCAGCCATATATAATGTACATGAATATATATATTATACCTATATATAATTATAAATATATATATATCTATATATATATATCATAGATATTCTATAATATATATAGCAATTTCGCTAAAACATTTAATTTTCAGCTGTTGTTTAACTGGCAGTTTCATGCCTAACGTCATTCATCAGACAACTGAGCGTAGGTTATTGTGTTGTCTGGATTTCGCGAGATCTGGTTCGTGCCGTGAAGCTAAACTCAAAGAAAGGTGTGCGTGATAGTGTAACGCATGCGTCCAGATCAGCGCACGATGAATGCATTTCCCGCTAATTCACAGTCAAAACCGAACAAAGGTTGTTCATTTCTTCTTCTTGCAGTGCGTTTTCTTATTATGGGGCGACATTTTGATATTAGGTCTGATTTTTTGTTGATCAGATTTTTGTCCTTCATTTGACGATAGCCTAGTTTTCATCATTACAAAGTTGCCATTGTCCATACTCGCGTTTATATTATGCGTGTTGGATTTTTTTTTTTAGGATTTCCCATTCTATGGTATATTGGGAACGTTTTTCCTATTCAATCTCCATCGTATTTGGATGGTTCTGTTTCTTTCCTCGTACTTTATCATGTTTTGCATGCGATTTTTGTTTTGTGGATTGTTTAAATCTTCTTTTAAACGCTCCTCCCGAAAGGCCAATGTATGACTTGGATTCATCATTTGATTTTACAGTTGCTTTGTACACTATGGCCTCAGATAAGCATTCTCCACGTAACGGACAATTTGCTTGGATTCTACAGTTGCATGTTTTGATAGGCTCGGTTTCTTTACTGCTCTTGATGACCTTTGCGTTATGTGATTTTATGATCGATCTCATATTTTTCATGCAACTATAACTCATTTTGACGGTATTGCGATTGAATATCTTATGCAACTTGTGTCCTCGCGGGAAATGCTTATCTATGAGTTTGAAGAAGGTTCCCCCTACATTTGTTCTTACGTCCTTGCTAAAGATAATTTCCAGTCCGTACTGAAAGAAGATGTGGAAAAAATCAACTCTTCGAGTAAGCTTTTCGTCTACGCAGATAAAACGAGAAACTTATACGAAATGGAACCCAGAGACTATGAAAAATTGCTAACTGACAACATCACGCAGAAATACAAGTTTGCCGACGCCGATACCATCACTGAAATAGAAACGGAGTTCGACGATATCACAAACAGACTTAACATCAATGATAGAATCGACAACACTATAGAAAGACAATCCTTCATCACTATCAAGGATCATAAGGAGAACTTCCAAAATAACACCAAGTGCAGGTTGATAAATCCCACCAAGAACGAACTTGGTAAGGTAAGCAAACACATGCTAGACAGAATGAACAACGATATAAGACTTAAAACACGCGTAAACCAATGGCAAAGCACAGCGTCAGTTGTAGAGTGGTTTACCGACCTCAAAAATAAAGACGATCTAACCTTCATGGTGTTCGACATCGTAGACTATTATCTTTCCATATCGGAAGAACTACTTGAGAAAGCATTGCATTGGGCCAAACATTTCACAAAAATATCTAATATTGAAAGGGAAACCATTATGCATGCCAGAAGATCATTGCTCTTCGACGAAGAAGGGAAAGCATGGGTTAAGAAGGACACAAATAACGCATTCGACGTTCCCATGGGCGCCTACGACGGAGCTGAGGTATGTGAATTAGTAGGTTTGTACATACTAAACAAGCTTAACCAAGAGCTACAAACGGAAAGTGTCGGACTGTACCGTGACGACGGTTTAGCCGTCCTACGATATAACTCGGGAAGTGAAGCGGACAGGAAGCGCAAGAAATTAATAAGCATCTTCAAGTCACTATCCCTGAAAATCACAGTGCAGACGAACTTAAAATCTGTTAATTATCTAGACATTAACATCGATCTTAAATCGGGTCTATACAAGCCATACAGAAAACCCAGCGATACCCAGATGTATATTAATACTGACTCTAACCACCCGCCGCAAATAATCAGGAATATATCCGCCGTAGAGAAGAGGATCAAGAGCATATCTTCTAACCAAGAAGTATTTGATAAAACAGCACCCATTTATAACGAGGCGCTGAAATCAAGCGGTTACAAGTCATACCATTAGTACAGCACAGAGAGAAAAGGAGACCAAACAAGACGAGTGCCCCGTAAAAAGAACAATCTTCTGCATTTTAGTGCACAATTTTTGAAATGAAACAACAAATTGAGTTTTGTAACACACTAATTGTATGAAACTAGCAAGGATCAATCATAATGAGCACCTTTATTGTGAAACAAAAGACGTTCAGTGTCCATGTACTTTTTTCTTATAGAATCTGGTATTAGTTTGAAGTAGAAAGTGCATTGCATGGAACACCAAGCTTTCAGGTTTCCATACTTCCCTTTTAAAGGGAAACTCTATCCAGTGCAAAGTCCAAATCACTATTGTGTAGTAATATCTCCACACTGCTGTACAAAAGTTGTGGCTGTTTACCACACTGGAAATATTGAGTCTGCTTAATGAAATTTTCCTTCTAGCGCAGTGTTAAAATATACATACAAACAATGTATTCTGTTCTGTACCACATTGTATATTATAACATTAGAAGTTTATTTTGGATATAAATAGGCATAGAATCATTCCTACAGTTTAAAATAATTTGTCAGCAAAAGTTTTGCAATCTGACCCCCAATCAGAAAACTGTTACATACTCCTTTAGGTTAGGAACCTAGTCTCATTTAGTGGGCAAGCAGGGATGTCCACTATCCACTAGTGGTGAAAGTAGGGTAAAGGTATATCAATGGACCATGGCCATGCATGGAAATAGGAGACTCTTGAACGCAGCAGCCCTTATCAGTACAGCTGAGAAGTGACAATGGGTGGGATGTATACACACACTAAAAACTGAGTACCACTGCATGGGGTTTGGGTCAATTCAGATTAATCTTCTGCCTCCTTACAGCAAGGACGTAAGAACAAATGTAGGGGGAACCTTCTTCACTCATAGATAAGCATTTCCCGCGAGGAACCAAGTTGCATAAATATTCAATCACAATACCGTCAAAATGAGTTATAGTTGCAATGAAAAATATAGATCCGATCATAAATCCATAACGCAAGGTCATCAATCAAGAGGCAGTAAAGAAACCGAGCATCAAAACATGCAACTGTAGAAACCAAGCAATTGTCCGGTAGTGCCTGTGAAAATGATCTTAAAATAACGCCGTTTTGGACGGTTAGCCGGGACTCAAACGTGCAAATAACTGTAAAAAGGGACTCGAAACGTGCAAATGGACTGTAAAAAAAGTGATTTTACCTGTTGTGAGTCCTAGCTAGTGTCAAAACGCTGTTATTTTAATGACATTTTTAACATGTGAGAATGCTTATCTGAGGCCATAGTGTACAAAGCACTGTAAAATCACTGATGAAATCCAAGTCATACATTGGCCTTTCGGGAGAGCGTTTAAAATCAATTTAACATTACAACAATCGTTCAAACATGATAAGTACGAGACAGAAACAGAACTATCCAAATACGTATGGAGACTGAATAGGAAACGTTCACAATATACCATAGAATGTAAATCCCTAAAAAAATTCAACACGCATAAACGCGAGTCTGGACAATGAAACTTATGTAAATGATGAACAACTAGCTATAACTTCAAATAAAGGACAAAAATCTGATCAACAAAAATCAGAATATCAAATGTCGCTATAATAAGAAAACGCACTGCAAGAAGAAGAATGAAACCTTTGTAGGTTTGCCGAATTAGCGGGAAAGCATCCATAGTTGCGCTTCTTGGACGCATGACGTTAAACCCTCACGACACACCTTTTTTGCGTTTAGCTTCACGCACGAACACGTATTTCCTCGCGAAACCAGACAAAACAAAAACTACGGGCCTCAGTGTCTGAGAATGCCGTAGGCATGAACTGCCAGTAACAAACAGCATGAAAATTAAATGTTTTAGGGAAATATTGCTACATAGGATCTACTTTGTTCGTATCGCGCACTCTACAGTGGACATTGACATTATATTATGTTATATATAGATTATATATGAAAAAAGCACGGACGGAAAGTGAAAAGGAATTTAAAATAGGATCTAGCTCTTTCTTGATCTTCCACACAAAACATCTCTTGCCAAATTGGGTTCTCTCTTCATCTTATAGTCATTTCTCACACCACACTGAATTTGGACAAACATAAAAAGTTTGCTAGTGTCCTCTTCGTCTGATCTTCGGTTAAGGGTAAGTTGATTTTTTCATATTATTTATACAATATTAGCGTTAGCTTGAAATATCCAGAAATTTAATGGAGTCGAACTTCCTGCAGATTTTGTGATCTTTGAAACAATTTACCAAGTCCAGTCTTTTCCATTTGATCAAGCTAAATGATCAGTAACGGTTAACTTTTTTAAAGCATCTGCTTGCCCAGTTTTTTGATGTCAATACACGTTATAAAACAAACAAATAATTGATCAGTTTGAGACTGCAATTGCTAAATCTACGGTGTGTTTCCCAAATATGAATTGTTTTATTTTTTTAAAGCAATTTAAAAGGTTAATTTAAGACAATTTAAGTGATAATTTAGACGCACTCTGTTTGCAACGTTTTAAGATACATGCGAGAATGTGTAGCATTAGTTAAAAAACCGAAAAGGAATAGACACAACAACTAGATAACAGACTACAGCTGGAACAAGACCACTACCTGAAACCTTTTTCCTTAACCTTAAACCAAATTCCATTTCCTGCTAAAAACACATAGCTTAACTTTTAATATTCAAATATCCCAGCCAATATTCATATCCCCTAACGTCCCTAGAGAAAGATCGATCACCCCAAAGGGTAGCTGGCGTTCTTTTTCTTTTTCTCTTTAATCTCGGGCCAATTTCCCCAATCCAAGACAGGGGTCCGCTCCTTGATTTTAAATGCTGTTAGGGGAATAGGGATTTGCCGTTTTTGATAACGCTCAACCTTATTTCTGAGGGTTGGCAACACACATCATTTTGTAGATATTCACGATGGAAGCTCGCATTGGGGCAGAATTTGACATCACTACACACGTCCAAAATAACTCGTTTATATCATCAAATCAAGAACTTTCCTAATAGCACTTTATTTTGTCGAAAAGAGTAGTGTATGCCTGAGCCTAGTTTGCCGCGGATATGTAAGATAGACCTTTCTGAGTGCTGTAGTGATTTACCTCGGTCTTTCAATCAAAGATAAATTTCTGCTAAAAGGCTTGGAATCACCAACGTCCCGGTAACGCGCCCGTTGCTAGGTATCCCGTCATTTCTTCTTTACTGTGTAGTAAAATCCTCGGCCTTGCCACCTGTTTTCCTTTATTGTTCTTCAAGAAAGAGTATTTACTGGTGTCCTGAGTCTGCTGGTACTGCAAAAATTGGTTGCATTGGGTCTGGTCAAGTTAACCAGTTAATGAATATCCATGATGGGTCCGACACTAATGTACTGCTGGCCAAACGGCTTTCTTGCTAACACATGTAGTTTCATTAGAGTAGATTATATATCTACAAAATCTTCCTTTTGACTTCAAAGACGTTCTGGAGGATCAGTCCAACTACACATGAGACCTTTTTCTGATGGCAATCGTTAGAACCTCATAAAGGAACCAAGCAATTCTCTTTCCTGAACTTCAATACCTTGACCTGTCAAATAGTCGTATTGTAACATCCGCACAAACGGAAATTTAATTCGTCTGTTTTTGAAATATTTCGGCAAGCCGTACTCTAATTGTTTGATGCCTTACTCTTCTTCAGTAGACGATTCAGCCATTTCTGAGATTCTTTATTTACACAAAATCTAGAGCCGCTCAATTTTTACAGTTGCATATATTGTTAGAGCTTGTTAGGTCAACACGACTGAAATCAAGTTGAGCAGCACCCCTCTTCTTCTGTTGTATGAAATCATAGGCGTAGCAAATAGCAAGGTCATCGCCTTCTTTTTACTGTGTTCCCACAACACTTAATTTTTCGCATGTAGGGTTTACCGGTCTAACTTCCACACAGGCAGTACAAGGGTGGACTCAGAAGAACGTTACCCTCCAGACGGCCATTTTTGCTTACTTAAAATCTAATTCTTATCCCTTGCATTTTGGCTTTATATTATGCAACAATTAAGTACTTTTTTGAACATATGGTGAAAACAAGAAAGAAAACGGTGATAAAATAACCAAGACAAGACTATTGTCCCTAAAAATGATGCAATTAAACCTACTTTGTCCACTGCTAGCAATAGCAGAGAACATGTACATTGTAATTCTTAATGGATTGAAGCCACGTAAGGTCCTCAATTTAATTAATGTATATGCTAAAAAGCACCTGAACATGCATTAAATTGTTTCTTCCAGAATGAAGTAACCGAAATCCCTCACCCTCCAATCGATGCAAACAGGAATTTTGTTAAAGCGCACTTTTCAAATAATGGCATTTGCGTGACTCCCACAATGGAATTGCTCTTGGGTTAAATGACCATGGTTCATCGTGAATGGGTAAAGAATTTCCCTCAAAGTAGAGTTCCCATTACGATTGCAATCAAGGTGAAGGGAAAAAAATTCTGTTCTGCAGCATGGCAATTAGACGAACACTAAAAAGGAGAGATATGGTCGTCAAAGAACAGGACAATCAGCTGTAAATAATGCTGCAGTGCCTAGAGAACTGAACAATGAACTCTAAAACCAGCAATGCAACCTAGGAATGTTGAGAGTATTATTGGCATTAAGGTTCTTAAACATTTTAAATGTTGGATATTTGCTATCCAATTGGTTTCCTCTGCTATGCTAAGCCGTGGACAAAATAGGTTTGCATCATTTTTAGGGAAATAGGCATTGTTTTGGTTATTTTTTCCCGTTTTCTTTCTTGTTTGTCACCAAAGTTCAAAAAGAGTACATATTTCATAAGTAAAACGACCGAAGATAAGAATTGAGTAAGTCACGCAAAATGTCCGTTCTGGAGGGTAACGTTCTTTCTGAGACGCCCTGTATAAATAGTGTTGTTTTCTTGAATCCTGGTAAATTTACGACAGAAAAATGTTCATGTTGACTTTTGATTTTAGATTCGATGATGTTTAATATAGTTTAGTCACCGGTCCCAATAAATGAGGTCATCATTTGGTGTGGCCTTTTCCGTTTATACAGAAAGATCAGTCAACCATACCAATGCGTCATGTCACATCCGTTTAAGAAACGTGGCATAGCCAGTGTTAATAAAAGTGATAAAATACAATACGCTATTCATTAGATTTAAACTAAAAATGACGGGGAAAATAACTCAAACTAAACAACTCAAATGCACCAAAAAATTCAAGTGAAAAACAATGCAGAAGTTGGGCTTTCTACGACGGGTTATTTGATACAACAATGAATAATAAACACAGTAATTCATAACCAATTTTGTTTTTTATAATCCATAAGCAAACGTGTACTTTAACCCGCCATAATCGGTAGACTGTCCCACAGTCCAGGCTCTGTCTCGGATTCAGGACACAGTAGTTTCCATTAACATAAAATCAAACTATTATTTGGAATTGCACCTCACCAACACATGCGGGCCCAGTATATAGGCACAAAAGAAATAAAAACAAATAAAATCCGAAAACAAATCAGGCTAGGCCCCTCCCTGCATCGGTCCTTTTAAATACTGCGCTGCCACATTCTTTGACCCAATGGCCGCCCATACGGTCCGCATACGAACCCTTTGTTCCACTGATTAACAAAATTCAAAATACCGCCGTGTGGCTTGGGCGGACTCAGAGAGGTTATTAGTCTCCATTACCAGTCGGTTATACCACAGACCCCGGAGGGTCTACCATACCGGGCGCCATATACGTGTTCACGTCGTGTAATTCGCTTAAAGGTCCCAGGAAATGAGATGGTAACCTCTAACCTACCTCTTCCAAAGCGGTGTGGGACATTCCATAACAGGGCCAGAAAAAAATTCCGACCAGTACATCATTTGTGAAACTATTGATTAGCACTCGTGTCATGATAGATTCACACCATCACCTGGAATTTTTCTATTCCGCTCTGATAAATCAATGGTTACCACAAATGGTACGCAATGATGTTGACACCAAACTCAACCAACCCAAATATTGAATGCTTTCTGTTCCTCCTTGAACTTGACACAAACCACATAATTCTATTGCATTTTCTGGAACCTTTAAAACAACGCGCAGAGATGGTGTGGATAATAGTGTGTTTTTGTCACTGATTTCTTACTAGTATGTTAAATCACCAATACTATTTTTCACATCTCTATTTTTACATGTGACCAAAGGTGACCATAGTGCTAACCACGAAATGAACAACCTCAAAGAACACCAAAATCTTTATCATTCTACATGTTAAGCAGAGGGTGTTTTCAAATCACTTCCTGAATGAAAGCAATGATCCTATAACTGTACCATCCAGTACTTGAGGGCTAAAAAGTGTTCCAAAAGTTTAACAACCACTAGACATCATCATCATACTAAATTCCCTACGTATTAACACTTTGTGGGCTAAAATTGAGCGTAAAAGTCGGGGTTTTATGTGTTTAGAGAATAGGAGCTTTCTCTTTGTGGATCACATGACAATATTGAGGTGAAATTTCCCAAACTTGATGCATTGTGGGGATTTGACTCAATTACAAAACCTCTGCATGTTTGAATTCCATGTAAATTGGCTTGGTATGTGAACATTATTATTGTGCTTTTCATACCAGTTACCTTACTTTGGTTTAGAGTAAGCAGGGAAAGTTAAGCAATCACTTAAATTCGGTCGATTAACGTTCTCACATTGGTATGAAGTATGAGTAAAAGGGAGGGTCATTATTTACTACGCCAGGGTAAGGGAATGGAGGATTTGAGGGGAACCCGAAACTTTTTGTAAAGAGAGGGGGGACGTGGAAATTTTTCAATAAACATCGTCGAGACAGAGGGGAACATGAACTTTTAAATGGGGAATCAGCATGATCAGGGGGGTAGTGTGAATTTTGAACGGACGCGCGAGGGGGAAAGCGAAAAGTTTTTTGCCGAAAAAAAGTTGAAATCCTCCATATCCCCCCCCCCCCCGGCATAAAATATGACCGCTCCCTAAACCCTTCGGAAAGACGGTCTGTATCCCAATTTTCATACCCATTCTGCAACATGAAGAGGCAAAAAATTTTTCGACGGTAAAATATAACCTAAGGCATGTTTTATGGGCTTGCCATACTTTCCGGATTGCGTGGTTAACTTGGGAATTGGGCAACTCAACTTTTACTTCCTTCGTTTTAAAAATCCAGTGGTCCGTTCCCGAAAGTGATCGTAAGACAGTCGTAGCCTGTATCTATCGTAACTTCCTCGTAAACTTGGTTCCCGATGTTTTTTGTTGTTGTTTGTTTGTTTGTTTGTATTAATTGTATAATTGAAATAACTGTAGCACTGAAGATTTCAAAACTAATTTTATATAGTTTTCCAATAAAATGTCCAATTTTTTCACCAATCGTTTTTAAAAGGCAGTTCAAATGTCTTATTGTGAAATATGTTTTGTTAGCGCATACCAATTATCAACATTAAGGCAGTTCAAAATAATACACTATGCTAACAAAAATATCCAACTAGATCGGGAGGACAAGATCTGAGCACCAGTCGAGGTAGGACCTTTGACCCTAAATGAATTTTGATCTCGAAAATATTTTAAGACACATTTAGAATGTCCTAAGGATCACCTTACGGTAAGCTCAATAACGGGCTTTGACCTTTGACCTCTTAATGACCTGATCTCAAAAAATTTCAGCATGTTTAGAATGTCATTAAAGGATCATTTCATCAAATTCAGCTCAATCGGAGAGCATTTTGAAAATTTGGACCTTTGACCTCGAAAATATTTTCAAAATGTTTAGAATGTATAGGATCATTGACAAAGACACATCAGTGATTTGAAAAATATTGAAATTTGCAGGAATAGCTTCACAGTGAAGGATAAGTCTGTAGATTCTCATAGTTACCCTTTTCCAGCTGTAGAATTGGCCGAAAAGGAAGAGACGGCAGTGTTCCAAGTACGATTATCCATTCAATTACGTGTGTAGTAAAGGTCCGTTCGGTCACAATAATGACAAAAATCTCAGATCCTGTCCTATTAGGTTGGTTCTGGCTTATCATTTGCACTGGAGGGTAGGATACCCTGTACTGTTACATACATGTGCAAAAATCTGATGATTTTTTGATGATTTTTTCGAGTTGCTGATTTAGAAAACATGATAGTTCTTTAGTCAAATGTCAGCTTAATCGGAAAAAAAGCAGTTGAACAATTTGACCTTTTGACCTCTTGACCTTGACCTCGGAAATAGTTGTCAACATGTTTAGAAATGTCATAAGGATTATTTCAGTTTAAAATTTCATGTCAATCGGACCATTTTGACCACATTTGACCTTGTATCCCGGCGGAATGACCTCCATTGACTTGTATGCAATTTATAACATAAATCTTGTGGAGCGGTAGCATCAGTATACTACCTTTCTATGTAGATATGATTTTTGAAATGTATTTTAAAACTCGGACCGGAATGCCCATTAAGACATTTGATCGCCCATTGCTAGCATAACTTTGATGAAAGGGTCCAAAGCGCTCATATCCATGGTCACCTTTCCATGCAAACAATAATCTTGGGAGGCGCATAGCATTTAGGGTAAACGACCCTTTTGACTCTGGACCTTACGTGACCTTTGACCCAAACAAGTCGGGCACATATGCGTTCGTGGTAATTGCTGTTTGTGTCCAAGTCCGTCAACATTGAAGAAAGCATGTGGCAGAACAAGCAAATTGAAGTTTGACCGGAAGGTGACAGAAAGAAAGAAAAGAAAAACCTTACAGAAAAAAAGCACAGTTCGAGTCCCTCGACTGTTCTGCAATTACCTCACGTAATTTCCCATTAGTGAAATCAAACCAGTAATTTCAATTATACAGTTAAAAAATAGTTCTTCCCCTGCACCACCCAAATCCAAACCAATATTTAATAAACTTTATGATTGTCAGGAACAAACGGTTGGTTACTATTAAGGTCCTAAAGATTATGAAACGTTTTCCTTACAGCAACAAACTATTTATACACCTGTTATATGGTACAATTTCGGAAACAGTATTAAAAACCTTCTTAGTAGTTATATATATGGGGGCACGAGCTCACTTTTTCACCCGAATTTCACAACCCTCGATCAAGGTCAATGACCTTTAAATCTCACTTATTTGACACAAAAAATTCTTTAACAAAAAAGCTAAAAAAAATAAATACACTATTTTAAGGCCAATATTGTCATCAAAAGGTCAAAGGCATAAGGTCAACCCTAGATTCAAAGTTAACACCTTCAAACCCCCTATTTTACACACAAAAAAAAAGATCATCACAAACGCTTTAAAAACATAAAATATAAGGTTATTGCGGTCAGCGTCATCAAGAGGTCAAAGGTCACCTATAGGTCAAAGGTCGGGCATTGTATTTTTTCTAAAACCTCAACCAACCGCTTAACCTCGGCTTTAATTCTATTTTCTGGGTATAACAGGGACATGCCATTAAACATCCAAAAATAGCAATCATATAATTACACTTTTTTCACTTTCACTTACACTTCCACTTTTCATTCACTGTACCACAGTACGAGGAACTCGACTGTGTTTTTCTTTCTGTACGGTTTATTTGTTTTCTTCTTCTTCTTTCTTTCTTCTGTCAACATGCTAATGTCTCAGACATGGAACAGCCCATAATAACCAAAACTGGTCACAAGGACAAGGACATGCACAGAAGAAAACTGTAATATGACCCGCTTGGTGTCAAAGGTCACGATAGGTCACAGGGTCAACAACCGTAACCATGCAAAAATCGTAGAATTAGCTCAATCGCAAAAACTAATGCTGTCATCTGTAGGGACTTGATCAACACACACAAAAAAGTCAATTATGACTTTCCATATGACACATGATTTAGAGGTCAGCGGTCAATATACATTAAATTACGTTACACTTCAAATCACTACTCCCCTCCTACAGATTAAGCAACTGATCATGTGGTATGCATATGAATGAGCTTGAGGCCCTTTATAAAAGTTAGGGATCAAGAGGTAAGATGGGTCAATCTGGGGGTCACAGAGGTCAAAACACTTTACTGTGTGTAAACATTTAAAAATAAGGTAAAATAGAAAATCTGTTAGCCCATCTTATAGGAAGTGATGAGAGGGGGGTCAATAAAGTCAAATTATGACGTCATCACTTGACCCATGGTGTAGGGGTTAAAGGTCAAAATACTCTCATTACGTTACACTTCAAATCACTACTCCTCCTACCATATTAAAACTGATCGTGTGAGTCATGCATATGAATTAGCGTGAGCCCCCTTTACAAAGTTATGGGTCAAGAGGTCAATATGTCATCTGGGGTTCACCAGAGGTCACATTTTTACTGTGGTAATTTAAAAACAAGGTCAAATAGAAAAAACTTTTTATACCACCCCTAGTACTTGATGAGAGGTCATAAAAGTCAATCATATGACCCCATCACATGAACCATGGTTTAGGGGTCAAAGGTCAAAATACATAAAATTATTATACTTCAAATCACTACTCCTCCTACGGATTAAGCACCTGATCATGTGAGCCATGCATATGAATTAGCTTGAACCCCTTTCAAAAGTTATGGTCAAGAGGTCAATATGGGGTCATCTGGGGTCAGAGGTCAAACATATTTATGTGGTAAAAAATTTAAAAAAAGGTCCAAAGAAAATTCTTTTTATCCCACCCTGTAGTACTTGATGAGAGGTCAATAAAAGCAATCATGACCCCAATCACATGAACCATGGTTAGGGGTCAAAGGTCAAAAATACATCAAAATTAAGTTAATTTCAAAATCACTAAATTCCTTTTACAGATTAAACATATGATCACGTGACTCATGTATGTGATGAAAGCTTGAATCCCCCACAAAAAGTTTACCGTAATGCAATTTTGACAAAAGGGTCATTGGGGTCACAGGAGTCACAGCCTGTTTTCACTAAAAATGCTTATTCACAAGTTCCGGTCTGAGAGTACTCTCGACTGTGTTCAGATCGGTAGACAGATCTAGGTTACGTCACCTTTTCACTTTCACTTTTTTACTTTTTCACTTCAATTTTGCACTTTTTTCTCACTTTAACCCCACAGAACAATTATCTGCTATGACCTTACGATCCCACAGAACAAGTCTTCTGTGAACCGCTAGAGTTTTTTTTTTTAGAAAACCGAATTTATATTAAACAAAAAGTTTTATAGATATTCGATGTATGACACGTGGTTGTTGTATTCAAGCATGGCACATAGATTATGTGATTTGAGAATAAGCAATATCTAAAGACATATTTTGAAAATTGTTACCCAAAGACCACTTTCTGATAAGAATTAAGGAAAAAACAACTAATGAAAACATAACCACTCAACAAAAATATCTCCTCCAAAAAATAATTACACAAATTTCAAAAGTCTATGAGACACTAAAAAAAATTGGAACATTTATTTAATGAACGGACCTCGTAATGAAGATGAAATGGCTATGAAATTAGTAGAAATTAATGACAAGATTGATGGACAGTTATCATCATTAATGGACACTTAAAGAAAGCGTTTTCCGAAATTAAACGGACTATAATACCAGAGGAGGGAGGAAAGGGGGACAAGGAACGAACGAAACGTGGAGTTTAGCACAGAAAATCAAAACAGAAATGGGATAGAGTCTTTAGGAATATAGAGTAAAAAATTACAATTATATAACAAATGTGTATGTCGATTTAGGTAAAACCTGAACCTGGGATGAATGTATAGAAAATTAGAACGAAAATGCGTCAGAAAATATATGATAAAGAGATAAGAGGATTTGTTGCTGATATTAAGATAAATGTACACCAACGATTTTATCATTTTGTGACCCTCACACCACACAACATATAAAAAGGAGACAGAATTGTGAGCCCTGATTTTTTCTTGCAGATTAGGGGGCACGTGCTACCCAGTTCGCTAGAAGAACTTTGATAACCTAATCAATAAAAGCAGCCAAGGAGATAGGAAAGGTAGGATGGAAGAGACGACGCAACACACCAAAATTATGGAAGCTGTTGTTTGCGCCAACATCATCATACTCTGGAGGTTTTTCATAGCTATCTCCTGTCCCCTCAAAACTCCTTTTTCGGCTTCCCACGGATTTCTGCTATCTTTCAGTTAGTCATATCTTGAACCTTATTCAGGTATTTATTTCTTATTTGCGATTTATGTTCAAAATAACTTTCCATTCTCGAAGGATTACTGATATTCCTCATTTGATTATTTCCATCTTGTAAAGCCTTTGACACAAGTCCATTAAACACTAGAAAGCTTCGACATTGCTATAAACTTGATGTGTTCAGTTTTTCAACCTTTTTCGACAAAACAAGTTTACTGATTTATACTTCGTCTTACCGTCCCAGTGGAATCTAATCCTTGTCAGAAAATGTCTAATATTTAATTCGTTTAAGCCTAAAGTTATCCTTCATTCGTCCAAGACACTATCCATAATGTGGTTTTCCCATATTGTATGTTAATGTCTAGGTTCAACTGATCAGACGCAGCATCGATATTAGCATCTGAGCAAATCTTCAAGGAGGGGAAAACATGTGTCATGTATTTTAATATGAGAATTTGATATCCATTTAGCAGACCACATTTGCCGAAGGTTTTCCGTTATCACATGAAACATTATGTGTAACTCTTTTAAATGCTGTGGATTAGACGGCACCAAGGGTTTTTTTTTTAACACTGAATAAAAGGGACGTTGAAGGAGGTTAGAATAGCGACGATCGAAATGAATCCCCAATCACTGATTAATGGCATTAGAGGCCCATTTTTTAAATTATGAAATTGGCCTGATTTGTATTTGTAATATCTGAGTATCGTAATTTCCCTTCTATTGTTTAATTCACAATTTGGGTACTATCAGCGATGTTGTTTTTTTTATTTCAACCACACAACCCCTGATCTATCAATACTCTTCTTTGCTCTGACGGAGAAGTATGTTTTAGTTAAATCTATTGAGGGAAGACGATTATCTTCATAAGTCATAAGGTTTTGTATCGTGTTCGTGTTCTATCATACTATCCACATATTGTTTTTACCAACATTCTAGTCTCTTCAATTGGCGTGGCCAAACATTGGTTATTTTATTATTATCCATGTCAAGCTTTCAAGTCCATTGTATCACCCGATTTCAACCGTGTGGCTATTAAGTGAGCACAAAATTTCGAAACGTAACCAGCCGATGCTGCTTCATCTCTTTTTGTTGGCGTTTTCAACCGAGTAATTTTATTCCTCCCCATTATCAAGATCCCCAGTTATCTGGCTTAAGTCAACAGTCGAAAGGAATTTGGATTTGATTTCTTCCATCAGGTCCTTACTCTTTTTTCTATCTCTATATTAATTAATTTTTTTTTGTACCTTAAAAGTAAACCAAAGGGCTGTGAGTGATTATCCCAGCATATGTTGTACTCCATTTCCCCATTCTACCTTAAAATCAAAATATATTTCGTATATTGCTGTCTGAAACAATTTATAACAAAAGTTCTACAATCTGGACTAATCATAAACTCCACAAAACAAAAAACCCTCACAAGATATGATGATTTGGTGTGTCAACCCTACGGATGTGGAGTATCTAAGCAAGTTCACCTAAGAAATAAAGATCCCATGATAAGAAGCCTGTTTCGTTTTCATGCATACTATCAAATTAGGCGTATTTTAAGCGAAATGGAATGTCCTTTACCAACCGATCAATCATTTAATGTTCTAAATAACGGAATTAACCTAAATGTTTTTGAAAGATCGGCAATGAGTGTGGTATTTCCTCTACTTGGATTTCAGGCAAAAATTAGACCCTTCACATGGTTTAGGTGAAGTTAGATATTATTCTAATCAAAAAGACATATACCCACCACTATATGAGAATGACAACTGAAAAAGTACTAGAAAAAGGAGGTGATTATGATCCTTAACAAAAATGGCAGGTTTATATACCTTCTTCGGGTAAATTTGGATCAGGACCCAGACATAGTATAAATAGGAATATATCAGGAAATATTTCAATGGAGACGCAATAAATGCTATTGGAAGTTTTTTTTGTTAAAACTTGATAAAAGACTAGGCCCTAACACAGGCTAGTATTGCCAGAATAAATGATTCTATAAGAATATATGTATGGGCTATTTTAGGTGCGCAGTCCCAGACAAGTTAACCTACCTAGTCTACACTGCAATATGCAAGAAGCAAGTGGATTTTGTAATTGGTTTGGGGCATTATATGATTCCAAGCGATATGGATTTATACATAGGCACCATCAATGTCACCTATGGTGATCGTGCTTTTGCAGTAGCTGCACCATTACTCTGGAATCAACCTTCCGGAAGAGTATTCAGGGGGGAACAATCTCTCAACCGCTTCAAAAGCAAGCTCAAGACTCATTTGTTTGATCACATTTTCAGCTCCAAGTGACTCTTCTCCACTTTACCATATTCTTCCTGGTTTTAACTTATTTTGTTAATATCGCTTTATTATGCTGTGTACATTTGCATGTGTTTTTACATTATTGACATTTGTGCAATGTTAGGTTGATGTACTTTATATGCTTGGTGGTTTATGATTTTATTGGATCCAGCTGTAGTATTGTAGTACTGTAATATTGTTATTGTACTTAAGCTTATTGTCACTTTTATATTTATATTTTGCCTGTTGCTGTACTTAAGCGCTTAGAGGCTGTTTTGCATTTCTGCGCTATATAAATCTCTTATTATTATTATTATTATAATAACTTATAGTAATTAGCATATGAGAGATTCAAACTAGGACACAACAATGAAGTTAATGACGAGCCCCCAATTGCACAAGAACATTTGATTCACAACAAGATGATTTTGAGGTACCGCCATCACCTCAATTGAATCACTCCAATAGATGATGACGTCCCAGCGCGCCCTATGATGACTATGAAGAACCAGCACCTCCAAAGACAGAGGAACCGATCAACTAAAAAAAACATCTCACCCACGAGGAAAACAAACTGCTCATTGTATAAGCCGGTATAACTATAGGCACTACTTTGATTTGGTTTTTGAAATAATATTATTATAAAGTATTCCCGCAAGCTACTGCCAAATATCAATCATGCTTGCTAAAACCCACGCAGATACTGCGGTTTTCAAAACAAAGCTTATTATAGATCCAATTATCCCAGGCAAAGCAGCTAACATTTTATCAGCTATTTTTAGCAATAAATTAGCTATTTTTTTAGCATTTTTTTTATCCATGAGTCAGTAGGCTTAGGGCATCCCAATAGCTGTTATAAGCGAAACAAGAGTAATAACACTTGTCTAGTGAAGAAAAAGTCTGAATTTTATCATGAAGCGTTAAATCACTATTTAATATTTGTTCATGTTCTCCTTAATCGAATCAATTGCGATTTACCTCATTGTAAACACAGTCATTATTTATTTTTGAAATTCAATGTTCTCTTCTCAAATCCGCATTCTCTTTTTTCTGGCAGCTTTATCTTTTCAGTTTATATTCTTGTACAGAATCTGCTTTTTCTTGTTCAATTTGTTCATCATATTCATTAATTTTGATAGACGCCGTTCTATTTGCCCCCAACGGTTCTTAGTTGTTGATTAAACTGGCTACATCACGATAGACTTGCTCGTTGATTTTAAGATCAGTTTGTGTGTGGCTTCCTCTTGTATTTCGGGGCTAAATTGCTGTTGGAGCTTCCGCAATCTTCAAGTGCAATTCGCTCAGTCTCGGATGGTGTATATCCTTCTAAAAGTTTCAAACAATTCTATGTATTTTCTGTGCTGATGTTAAAACATCTTGCACATTAGTTGTATTTACATCTGAAGGTAAACTACTTAGTGCTTATTTGTATCCTGCTAACTTCTTGAAGAGTAGGGGTTTGGTTTTTTAACGAAAACTAAACACCTAAATTGCTCAATTATCCAACCAGCACTTCTTACAAATTCAGCTTCCCCCCTTTTTATTACCGTATTGTTTTTTATAGTATGGTATAATCCACCTGCTAAAGTACTTGCTTATTTAAATATTTTTTTTATTCTTAACAGTAGTTGTATTCAACTTTAACACCTTTCCACTCCGCCAACGACTGCCACATCTTTATCTACAGAAATAAGAGCCATTGCTCAAGAGGGTTTGCCTTCAAACATAACCTTGGTTTTTTTACATATCTGGAATATTTACCAATGTGTTTTTTTAAATTTTCCTTTCTATTGCCTAATAGCACAGCTCTGTCCATCATGATCTTGAGTAGCCCGTAGTTAATTAAGCTTTAATCTAATTGCCTGTAGCTCGCCATCTTGATTTATATTCAGACGGGAAATCTTTTTAAATGAGCTCTCTGTTATACCAGTATCAATTCTTCCTCAGTCCATATTCAGTAAATCAATGTCCTTCAGAACAGAAACTCAGTCATTTTTTCACATATATATTATAGTATATATATATTTGGCAAGAATGATTGGATATTTGGAAGAAAATATGATTTTCTCTCATTTGACTCTACTGTTCCAGTCTTGTATAAAAGATACATTGACGATGTAGATGGAGGGAGTCAGCTCCCTTGCAACTCTTCAGGAATGAAAAATCCTTCATTGATTACGTTTCCAACTTTCACCCATCACTGAAATTTCACACATTCAATATCTGACATGCTGTAATTTTCTATCTTCATTGTCTTCCAAACAACACTAATGACACTATATGCATTTCAAGGAGACAACTCACACAGCTATTTTATTATATCCATCAAGCCACCCACCTCATGTAAGAACGCAATTCCTTACTCTCACTTTACGTGCCAAACGCATATGTTCCGACAGTAAAGACTTTGTTTATATCTCGGAACAAATGACCAACTTCTTCACAGCACGCCCGTATCTCACAATATCACGCCAACTGCTGATGACAGAATCAGCAAAGTGTCAGAGAACCACGTCCCTTCAGCCTTCTGAACCCAAGCATTCTGATCGTATCCCACTTTCGGCTAACGGCAAGATCTCATTAGCATGTACAAAGGTGACGCACCCTTCAAGTGACAAATTTGCTAAAATAAATTTCTAAAAATTATCAAAATAGCGAGATCGCAGGTTGCGGTCGCCACGTGGTGCTTCTAAGGTACGTCTGGTTGACCTGATTTACTATACACCTCCAGTTCTACGCGTGTTCTCACTTCTAGTATGTGCACATTTTCGTGAAAAGAATTAAATGTCATTCCTTTTTCCCTGAAGATCAGTGACCAAGACGTTCCATGACTCAGCAAATAATGGTGCTATTTCAGATTCTCTGAACTGCAAAACACTTGTTATTGTCCATGACGTTGAACGCTTTTGAATTATTTTCACGCCCGGTTTTAGATTGAGCTACAGACTCATTCACGAAGAAAATGCAACTCAAACTTCTGCTGGGAGTTTAACTGACTTTGTCGTACAGTGTGTCTCAAAAAATTGTGCTGTGTTTCTCAGGACTTGCGCCCTCCCTGGAATCACTCAACCGTGGATTTTTGTGGCCAGCATGTAGCATAGTCAGGTGATCTTCTTTTCCTGCCAAAAATTAGAAACTCTATCAACACCTATGCAAATATCGGCAATAGAAGATCATGCTTTTCAAATTCGGCCAATGGGATTTACACACTTAAGGAGTGAAGGGAGAAAAGTTGGGATGAGCATCAGCCAATAGCTTTCCACTAACTAAGTAGTATACGACAGTAAAATACACGGTGGGTCTTGCGACAAGAAAAAATTTTGTATGAACTTTCAGCAAAAAATTAGAGCATTGTTATAGTTGAACAATCGTACAGGCACCTACGCGGAATTGTATTTGGGTGTTTGTGAAATTTTGAAAGTGGACATTTTCGGGGGCGGGGTCTTCGCTTGTGTACAAGTGGACCTACCCCTCTCCCAAATTGTCCTTTTGGGCTTTTTGAACACTTCATCACCAGAAGGAAACTTTAATCTAAAACTAGTTTAAATTTAGACATTTTCAAAGAAACCAGTAACCAAAGTGGTCCATTTGGATTTCCTAAGTTGTACCAGCAACCACAACATTGAGGAAAGACAGACATGCGCATAGTAGGGATTTCTTACACACTGCTTACACAAAAAAGCATGATGGACATTCTAAAGGGGTAGATGAAGTGGTATTAGGGGTGTTAAGGAATTTGGATCATGAAAGGTCACTAGGGCATTAATTAAGAATGACTTCATTTTGTAGAACATTCTGGATGCTTGCCTGGGTCATAAGGATAATAAAATGCATACTTTATCGATGCTGCTCAATACGGTTTATGGTGAGACCTATAGGTAAAATGCTCAGCCGTTTCTCCTCTCACTCTTTAACTGTGTAAATTCCCATTGGCAGAAGTTGCAATGGCATGATCTTGCATAACTGCCGTTATTTGCATAAGTTGTTGTTGGAAGTTTTACTTTTTTGCAGGAAAAGAAGATACCTGACTAGGCGTACATGCTGGCAACAAACTTTCCACGGTTGAGTTTTGATCCCAAATTAGGGTTGCAAGTCCTGATAATCACTTCACATTTTTTTTTAGACACACTGTATATTTCACATTTATTCCAAAAGAAAACGAAGATGCGCAAATAGTGCTAAGCACAAACCAGTTAGGAGTGTGGTATACGGCCCACCCCCCGGCCGGGAATAATAAAATTTGTCATCAAAAAATTACCGAGGATGTGGAGTTCATGAAAAAAGGGTGATGACAAAATTAACCGTGGTGGCAATTGCATACGACGCCATTTAAAATGGCGCCATCTTAAAAGCCAAAACACCTAAGACAATTTTTGTGTACAAAAATGTTTTTTCTGGGCCAAGGAGTTCAAGAAAACTATTCCCAAAACTATAAAAAATTGTGGTTTTCCGATATTTCAAAGATGGCTGACATTTTATTGCACAAACCTTACATTTTTAAATATAGCTATGAAGAAAGATTGTGGTGTCAAATTAAAGATTGTCTGGGTCAAGGGCGTTCAATAAAACTATTAAAAACTGTCTGATGAATAATTAAAGTAAGGGAAGTTGTAATACGTCATAGTTTCTAAGAGGTAAATAAAAAGGCAAATCGTTTTATACCTCATGCTTACAGCAACTAGGATACGATTTTGGTGACAAAGGGATGTTTTCTAGGTCAAGAATTTCAACAGCAATATTTCAAAACTGTCAGTGATTCGTGAGTCATGTATTCATGGGACTACCAATGTGGCAACCCAAAATAAGACACCGTGACTACTCTATATGTATTCACCCCAAAAATATATTATCTAGAATTGCATGGGAATTTTTTGATTATTTAGGCCTGTTGTTAGTCTTCAACATTATTGTTGTTTCAGATATGTCAAGAGTAAAATGGTCCATGAAGTTCCACTATGATTAAATGGTCATGGTCACGTGTAAATGTTGGTAGTCAAGTTTGGAGTTTTCGTTCATAGGGACTATAAATTGCAGTTAGGAAGTTCTATAAGGAGGAGTTACTGAGGGTTTTGTGTTGGTATTAATTATCAAGCATGGGTTAATATATTTTATCACTTTGCTACATTAAACCTGACATTCAGTAAGTTAAAAACTTTTGGTACTTAGATTTACATATTGGGGCTTATCTTGGAAAAAAGTGACAAATGCCCAAATAAACATCACTTGTATATTCATCCTACAGTTTTGAGGAATAGTTTTATTGCACTCCTTGACCCAAGAAAACATCATTTGACACACAAAAATCATCTCTTAGGTTATGAAAGAAAAATACGGTTTCTTTGACGAGATGTCAGCCATCATGAAAAATAGCCGTGTATGTGTTATATAAATTGCCATGACTCAGGCATTCTGGCAATTGTTATCATTGAACCTCTTGACCCAGGACAACATTAACATTCAACACGAAAGTCACCATAGTGTGATTACCTTTAAAATGGCGGGCCATTTTGGAAAATGTTGGTTTATTCAAATCGCCAATCACTTTTTAATTTTGTCATCCGTATTTATGAAATACACAACCCAATAATCAATTTAAGATATGATTGCAAATGTTCTTATCCGGCCCTGGTGCTGCGCACTAAAAACATTAAAGAGTTGATTGGCAAGCTATGATCTAACATTGGTGTAGAAAACAACACCCATAAATTAATCATATTAATATTGGACCTCTTCACCGCAGTTATAGAGGTGAATTATTTTCGATTATGCTATGAAAGCAATAAATTTGCATAGAAATGGGGTTACGCGAAAGTTACGGGTTTGGTTCTGCACAAAAATGTTCGGTCACAGTTGCCAAAAAAAAAAAAAATTCTAATGAGCTTTGTTCACCTTCGTTTCCCGTTTCGAATGAGGATGAAATATAAGGTAGAGAAAATTGAACACGCAGAAGAACCTTTAACTTTTTGTATTCGTGCAAGAGGACAGGTATTTGTGTTCACAGTCATGAAAATAGCTTAATCTAAATCGGAGCAGGGAGGTAGGAGAGAGGAGAAAAGCTCTTCCCAAATCCCTGGACCGATGATCATCCCGCGCTCGTAAAAAAACAGGGTCCTAAAAACTATTGTATGGTACAATACAACACGAGATCAATTGATGCTGAATGCATGGTGCATCAACATTGCATCTGATGCCACATAGTTAGAGCAGAAGCCCCATTTCTTGTAATAATGTGCATTTCTTTATAAAATGCATGACACTTGGCATAAATGTTTACAATTAAATACTGGTTATTGATTATTTTTAGACATGGAACACGTCACCGTCAATCATCTTCAGTAAAACAAGGTCCTTTGAGGTCATTTATTAAAGTAGGAGATAGCAGGTTCCTAAGAATGAGTTACATTGATTCTAGTTTTTTTACTCGTACTTATCAGCTTTTAAAAACTGGCATGTTTGTAACGCAGTATTTCTTAAAGGTTATGATATTTGAAGACGAAATCTAACTTGAATTATGGGAAGAAAAAATGCCGTCTCTAAACAATGACACCTCCAATGAACAGTGCACGAAGTTGCCCGTTTTTTTTTTTTTCAATTTTTTCCCGAAGTTGCCACATTTTAGTGAAATATGAAACCCTTGGCGATTGTTAAAATGGATGTCCCTTTGCCATATTTACCACAGCATTGTAATGATGTACATCGATGCAATGTTGCTGCACATGCATTCAGCATTAACATTGAGCTCGTAGTACGTTGTATTGCCATGTAATAAAAAATCTAGTTATGAGTATCATGTTTTTAGGAAGCTAGGAAATATACAGTGACTAAATTCTGTTCTCCAATGGGCATATTTCAACCGCGTGGCTAGGCTAGGCCTGGCCCTATATCATTATTTTGGCATTTTGGTTTTCAACACACATCATGGTGGCAAGGGGTGGGGGCAACATTTAACAGAGCGAATACTGTCGGGATGAAGAAGGGATTCGCATATTAACTTAACTCTTGAGCAATATTTTTTTGTTGGGGGGAGAGCAAAGCACCCAAAAAGTAAAACCTCAATCATTTAAGCGGTTCTCTGAACAGTGGTTAGCAACAGAAATGGTTTTTGGGGGTATCGAGCAATATGGCACATTTTTTGAAGAGCGCCCCCAGATTTTCAAAATTTGATATTTTGGCAGCAGAGTTGCGTTGGGGCTAGGGAACTATACCTGACGAACGAGAATGCTAAAAAATTGTTGTATTTATATAAAATACGATTGTCATAGAATGGGATCCTAGATTGGACCTTAACGGCAGAGCTGTAGAAAATGCTACGTTTATGTCCGTCCATGATGAATAGTGCCACCTTGAGAAAAATAACCTCTAACTGACTTGCCTGAACCAATATATTAAAACAACTAATGGATGAGCGTAGACACGTACTGGCGCTGTTTCCCTGCTATTTCACATTAGAAGCTGTTTTCCAGCAGCCGTTGAATTATTATCGGAGATATCCGATAATAATTTAATCGAGATACAAAAGTCCTTCGTTTGTGACCACATAGACATTTTCGAGCTTAAACCAGTCACAGGAATACTTTACTAGCCAGTTTACCAATGCAACTATGTAAAAATCTCAAAATCTTTAAAAAAAATTGGTGAGTGAGTGAGTGGTATAAGATTTTTAACGGACAACTCAACACAATTGTGTCATATCGTGTCATTAAGGTAAAAAAAAACATCTAACCTTGTAAATACACAATCTATTTGAAATACATACACCATAGTACATTCTAATCACAAACATTTTTTTAAAAAGGATAACAATATTAAACAGATCAGCCTCCTTTCAGGAAATTTATCACCTGAAGAGGCCTCCTAATAATTAAAACTACATTTCAATCGAATTTACAACAATTGAAATAGATACATATCATACACTGATGAACAAGATATCACCCTCCATGTATAAAAATGAGATAACCCAATTGAATACAAAAATCACATAGAAAAACACGCTTCACAAGATACACTGATCAAATCCACGTATTCAATTACGGTTTTTTTATACACATCAGGAACTGATGACAAAAAGTTCATCCCCCATCCATTGTATCAAGAAAAAAATTCAACACAAATACTAATAATCATATTCCACATCAGATCCCTGCAAGAAAACAAGATAAATCATACAATAATTATAATGGTATATTTTTTTAATAATACAATTTTAAAACTACTTATACGAGTTACAAATACAGTGGAATACCTTATACATTATTACACTCTAATACTACAGAATCCTAATTTTAAAATACAACCCGTCTGTTCAAATAACAGACGAGTTGCCCCTGATAGTCGCACTCTTACGACATGTAAGGGGGACAACGGGCCTATTCTATACCACGAACCCGCAGGGCCCCCTTTTAGTCGCCTCTTACGACATCTAAGGGGGGACAGCGGGCATATTCTTAACCCCGAAACCCGCAGGGGGTCGTTTGGGGTGCTCTTCAAAATAAATGTGCTATGATTTCTTTAATAGAGCTTTCGCCTTCTCGCCTAACCTCTTACGGCCCCCCATTGTATTCAATTGAGTGCTTCTGATCATAAAATCCAAGAGTCCTTAAAATGCATACCGCCGTGGTGTTTGTTCTACCTGGCCTATTTTGACCTGCTAACCCCCTTCATGACCCCAAAACTATGTTTTCATGCCCTCCCGGACATAGCACTATGATTTTCCCTTTAAAATGTTGACCGTCACAGTGTAAAAGTATATAAAAAATTAAAATCCTATTGTTCTATTTGTGGCCTTTGGTGATGAAAATGTGATATGGACCTTGTAGCATTTTCAAACAAAGTCACCGAAATGTATCCCCAGTGAGCCAGTCCCTGTATGTCTTCAATTGCAATGTATCATGGTTATGTTAAAGTATTAAGCTTAAAGATGATTAAGAGGACATTCCCAGCAAAATATGCCCCTCCCATTTTTTTAACAATTTTACCAACTATTAAAGGCAAACCTGGAGGGGAATAAGCCGTACAAGCCATCTTTAGGTAATATTCTGCTTGTATTTTTGTCGTTGTGCATGACAAGATATCCGAGTATGCTTGTTTATGGGACATCAGGACAGCAGGCAGTTCAAACCTTACCTTTTGTGTTTGCTTTCGTTGTTCCAATAAAACCTACGAAATGGACCTGGTTGGTATTCTACAAACAAAGTGCAAATTATACAAATTTGTATCCTCGAAAATCTCCTCGTGTCCCTTTAAATGAAGAAGGCCCTCTTTGATTAAGTCGAAATGTATTGTCACAAATAGGATACATGAAAATTTTTATGAGGGTGTTAGAGTTATGCAACCTATTCTGCATGTTTTAGTAGTTTGCCCTCATTTGACCTTTGTGAACTCTAAGTGACATGGAAATTGACCTGTGCGTGGTTCCATATCCAATTGTTTTCCAAATTTAATTCTCTACCTCCCTGCCAAATTTGATGACTTGTATAACATGAAATGCACAATTTTACCATTATCTGCTTAAACTAACATTACAATTGCTGTGGTAAATAGGACCAACTTTGGGGACAAAAGTTGAGGAAAACGCCAACACATTCGGGCACTGTCAAGTTTGGTGTCATTGTTTAGATGAGGCATTCTTCCCAATCAAGTTGATTTCCGTCTGTCCAAATAGCATACTTTAAGAAATACGGCGTTCCAAAACATCAAGTTTTCAAAACTAGAATCCATGTAACTCATCTTAGGAACATGCTATCTCCATTTTTTGCGGATCTGAAATACTAAGAATTTCGGATAGTAATCGACTCAATATCTTGTTGTTATTGTCTCCACATGTAAACAAAACACTGCGCATCGGGAATTATACCTTCTGCGCACAGTCAATCTTGTGTCAACTGAGCGTTTGTCCCGCTTATGTCGGCGATGTCATTGTGGAACATGAAAGAGTACTCCCTGCCAGACGTGGCCTTTGTGGTCTTGCTTTACAATGGAGTTGCCAAGGGATATAATTGGGATAATCGGCGTTGCGTAATACAATAAGGGGAAGATGCTTTCTCCTTCTCTCCATCCTCCATGATCGAAAGTGATGGTATAACACCTGCAATCTTTTCAGTGCATGAATAATAACAATGGTCTCTGCAGTTCCAGATAAAAAAGGAATCTTGTGAAGTGTTTGGTCTTTGACATATCGAGCGGGTTTACTATCAATAGCCCCCATTATTGCTGGGCGTCACTGAATTCATGGTTGTACATCAGGTGATCAATGATATTTCAGGCATAAATGAGATAAAATTTAAAAGTACCGCCGCCTGCGTGACTTCTAGCTGATACTAATAAAATGCTTGTCGTTGATTAATTCGACCTTGCCACACTACCAATAATCCCCACGAGGTTACGATCATCGCAATGCCAAATTTGCTGCAACTTTACCATGTTTTACAGTAAAATTCATTAGAGGGTTCCTCGAAAGGATTATTGTCCACCATTGATGTAGATAATGTTAGATAGAGATGACAGTTTTGTTTGAGGTGGACACCCCTAGGTGTTAATGGCATTTAAATTTGCTGCCATCATTTAGTCAGTTCAATGTGTAAGCATGTGGTTGTCGCTGGCCGACCCGATTCAAGCAACCCGTGCCAAGTTGGAATCGTGTTACACGATTGTAAAACGTGTACACTGTGACATGCTGTATCGTTCAGTAGTATTGTGTTGTAGCACCATTACTGGGGAATAATTACGCGGCGAACCGTATACCTGGGGCGGATCACATAATGATCGGATAAATATGGGTTGTGTAAGGCTGGCGCTTCCCAAACCCGGGGGGTATTCGGTGTTGACAGAGGACTAGGGTTTTTTTAGGAAAATTGCGCAAAAAATTCACCAAAAATAGGGATCTTTGGGTGAACATTTTCACAAATTCCCAAAAGGGATCTTTAAGTTGACAGGTAAAATTTCCAAAAATGTGGTCTTGGGTGACATTTTCAACAATATATTGGGGTCTTTGGGTGACAGCGGTGGCTGAAAATTGGGGTTAACAGCCTCACCTACCGGCACCTCCAAGATGGGAGGCACCCCGTATAGTAGTTAAGTTACCAGCAATATGGTGCATCTGCTGCCCCTCGTGTCAATCAATTTTCTTGTCTTTATAGTCTTAAAATGGGCACTTGTCAAAATAATAAACCTCCACCAAATTAAAATTTATTTGGATGTCGGCCCCAAAGGGGAGCCTCCGTGAGCTTAAAGTTTGTACACGAAATCAATAGGATATTTTTTTTTTGACCCAAAACACAAAAATGTGATGATTGTCATCGGGATTGGTCAGAAATTCTCCGTGAGGTACTTCATAAGGTCTGGGAAATAGTTTCCAGGCATCAAATAGGCGTCCCTATTGGCAGGCAATACACAATAGCCAAACAGAACCCAATATTGAGTGGAGTATGAACCAAATATGCCCAAATTTCCGTAATTAGAGGCATGGTGTGGTTGCGGTGGTGCAGCCATTTGTGTGTCAGTGAACGCTTTGTTTTCAGGGACCGGTCCGTTTCAAGTGATCGCTCCCGTTTATCAGCTAGCGGGAGCCCATGCGAAACGCGGGCGGCCCTTGTTTACATAATAGCAGGCAACTCTTTTGGTGTCCTCGTCAAATTTATGTCAATATATGGGAAAGCCAGGGACATCTCTTTTCAATAGTAGATAACTCTTGTAAGTAAAGTATGGGACATGTTATGAACCCCCGGATTCGGGTCAATATAGATAAAAGCGACTTTAAACTCAGGAACTGGCAACCGTACATTACATTGTTATGGGGTCCCGACATCAGCAAAAATAATTGTACTGCAAATGTCACGTGTTTTGTGCCATACATAATGAGTCACGCAGTTAGACATAATGAGTCACGCAGCCACCCCCCTACATATAAAGCAATATTAGGCCGCACAATTTTTTGAAGAGCGTCCCAATTTTTCAAAAATTTTGAGATTTTTTTACCACGGGTGCATTGGTAATGGCTACTGTGACAGGGTTAAGCTCCAATCGCTATTGTTCGCACAAACGGAAGGAATTTTTTAATTTAGAATAATTAATATCGGAGATCTCCGATAATAATTCAACGGCTGTGGGAAACGGCGCTTCCATTATGAAATAGCCGGAAATTAGCGCCATATAATTATACGTGTCTACGCTCATCCATTAGTTGTTTTATTGTTCAGGCAAGTCACGTTAGATGTCATCTTCGAGGTGGCACTATTTCTCATGGCCGGCATCATGGACGGACATAAACTTAGCCATTTCCAGCTTATGCCGTTAAGTTACCAATCTGGGGATCCCAATTTACATTACAAAATCGCTTATTTTATGATAAATACGCATTTTGAGCTTTCCGTTCGGCGGTGTGTATGTTCATAGACAATTACCAACTAATGTGGCAAAAAATATTAAATTTTGCAAATTGAGGGCGCTCTTAAAAAGTGACGTTATTGTTAATAATTTTTGCGAGAATGTGCACTAGTGATAGAGTGAGAACATACTTAGAACTGATTTCTGTAATTTTAGGGAAAGGTTTTCGGAGAATTAGGTACTTCCAGGGGGTGCGCCACCTGGTCCTTATCCGAGCATCTTTTTAGCTTTGGCCTCATGGCCTATTTGGTTCAAACTTTCCCTAAAATAAAATGGTGAGGCTCACAAACAAATAGTAAAAAACAACCCATCAAAGAGGTTATGATGGAATCAAAAAATCAAAACAATGTCTTCAATGACGCCCGCAATCTATAGCCATTAAATCGAAAAAATTCTAAATATGTGATGGCGTATATTCCTTCTAATTCACCAATTTGCGGAAAAAATGGGGCATATGGCACTAGAAGTTTAAAGAGATATGACCGTACCTGAGACCAACCATTATATGTGACCAAAGACAATAATCAATCAGAGGTATTAGCACCAGACCAAAATTTACATTAAGACACACGGTGTGTGTCTACGAAGTTTAAATAAAACAACCCGAAAGACAAGGAAAACAGCAAAAAAGGCATTGAACATCCCTGTTACAAGCGACACACACCTGGCGTATATTAATAGAAACAAACTTCCCTTTGACGCGTGTTTGACGCGTGTTTGACGAGTTAAAATCACTAGGTGGGGGTGGTATCTTTAACAATCGCTAACTACTCGTAAGACAAAAGCATAGCATGTATTTTTACCATGGAAGGATTATATGCACATTTAGAGCAAGATATGATTAGAAAACGGAAAACGACGAGTTAGAAATGCTTTCAAACGGTCAATGTATAAACGAATATTAGTGGGAAATGTGAACTTAAAAACGGTCTAACACGAGCCTACAGCCGTTATTCGAAGTGAATATTGGCAAAAATTTAGTTACCATGATCTTCAATTATCCGCATGATGTGCCTTTACTTACTAATATTGAAATAATTGATTATACAAAGAAAATGATGTTTTACGAGATTCTTTTGTTCAAACATCATTACTGAACCCTCAAGACTAACATAGACAACAATTTGCGTGTTTAAGCTTCAAAGCTTCCTCCGTGGCGCAGCGTCTAAGCATAGACATTATTGAATTTACTTTTGGATTGTCGTGGTGTCAGTGGGTGGTGGGGGTCGGAGCTCGGCTGTGGCCCACCACTTCCGGCATATTAATATTATGCTCGTAATTGAGTTCTGGTGATCATTATCTTTAATTTTGTGTAGTAGCTAACAGTCACCCTTACATTAGAACGGAAGGGAAGTATAATAAGGCCCAAGAAAAAAACAGTTTGTCTCAAAGACCGCTTACGCTCGCATTCGGTTTGAAAATTTTTGACCGCATAATTTTTTTTTAGGTTTTACTCACTTTTAATTTTTTTTTTGTACAAAAATTCAGAAAAAAAATAAAATTTGAAAATTTGGAAAAAGAAGTTGGGCCAAATGCATTAAAAAAAGAAAAAGAAAAACCGAACCCGCATTCGCCATTAGCATTTTTCTAAAAAACAACCGCATTGCGCATTAGCATTTTTTTCACATTTCTTCTGAACCAACTTGTTTTTTTTTTTTGCTGCCTAAATATAAATTGTACAACGAGGTTGAAACATGCCCATTTGCCATAATTTAATTGTTAGTATGCAGTTATTCTCAGAGATCACCAAAGTTTGTCATTTTCCATTTTACATTGAAATGAATGTTTTCAAACAGAAATGTCTTTGAAGTATTTCGTAAAAACAGACTAAACGTGCTACTTTGGGGACGGAAAACGAGACAATAATTATGTAAAATGATGCGGTGATTTTCACCAATTTTAACCAAAATTCCTCATAACTATAAAGCAAGTAATAACACAGGGAAAACGTCTCTTCTCTGATGGAACACATAAATTCATAACACAATATCTAATTCTTTTTAACTTTCGCGAGATTTCAAGGGAATTATGATTCGCCCTAATATATTAAGTCTCATTAGTGCTATCATTCTTTTTAGCAGAAGGAACAAATGTTCTGAATATTAATCGAAAATCATGTACGAAAGTACTGATTTTTATTGAGATTTTCATTGAATACCATCGTAATACCTCGTAATCAGTGGCACCGTTCATATTCCTTGCACATGTAGTGAGGCCATGTTGTAGACAGGGGCGTCAATCGCTCTCATCGTGGGGGGGGGGGGGCATTGTCAATTTGTCTCGACCCCCCATCCACCCCCCAATCTCCCCCACCCCCCGCTCTTCCAGACTTTCGAACCGTCGGTAAAAAAAAATGTGCATACCCGGCGAGCGCAGCACCCGATAATTTTTTTTAATTGTTTGTCATTTTCAAACATGTTACCTTTTCAACATAAACATGTACGTTGTAAGCGAACTGACACCGGGGTCTGAAATCCATTCCCTCTTGAGGAAGGAAGACCAACTGAAAATGGAAATTGGCGGTCATGGCCCCGCAGAACGCGGCGTGGTGGTCCCATCCTCCGACGAAGCGCGGAAAACCCTGCAAGGATCCTTTCGAAAACGCATTTTTCATGAAATTTGATAGAAACAATGGCAAAATTGATTAGACAAACCTTGAAATTTGTGATTCACTATAATGTTAACGATATAATACACGGTATTAATAAAGAAAAAATATAGGTGATGGGTAGGTTTCGTTTGGTAACAATTACATGTAAAGTGTTCAAGGAGAGTTTTTTGTGATATAGCTGCGCCTGGGTGGTACACCCCCCGCGCGAAGCGCGGCAACCCCTGCATTGATTACTTTCCAAAACAAATTTTCTTATGCAAAATTTGATAGAAACAATTGAACAAGTGGTTCACTTTATAATTCTTCTAGGCATGATCAACAGTATTAAATTATTTAGGTTATGTTTTGAATTATAAACGGTTAAGAAGAGTTCATATATCAACCGTGCAGGGGTGGATGGGGTGAGCCCCTCCGCGCTTCACGCGCAACCCCTACAATATTCACTTCCACAACACATTTTTTGTTGCAAATTTGATAAGAAACAATTGAAAATGTAACAAGTGTAGGCTCACTTTATTCTGCTTCTAGTATGATCAATGATCTTAAATCGCCGTTGATTGATCGCCCCTTTTTTGAAGATGACGATTGTACATGTAAAGCTTTCTCGCTATTTAATGCTGAGGATATGGCCATCATTAAAAGTGTTTTGTATAAAACCGGTCATAAAATATTTAAATATCTACGGACAATTTAGATTCACTTAGAAAAAAAGTATTTCGTGGTAGCCCCTTCTACAGGGTGGATCAAGAAAATTGTGCATAGAATACTGCTGATCCTGAACTCGGAAATGTTTCATTTAATAGTCAATTTCTGACATAATCGTACTATTCCATTTTTTTCATCTATTCTGAAAAATGAAAAATCGCTTAAAAGGGAGCCTATATGAACAGTTTTGTACACCTTACCATTTTTTCCCTTCCAATGGAGTTCACACCAGTAAACTACATTTTCGTAAAAACGAATTTTCTAGGTTTTCTCACCGTTACAGCCCCTTTTTGGAGTATGTTGAAAGGAAAAGAGTACACTCATGTAGGACTAACCCTGGTTTAAACCAGGTCTATAGTTATAGAGCAGCAGCCCAGAAGGTGTGATCAAACGAACGAGATACCAATATCTGAACATCTGGACAATTCGGAGAAGAAAAAATATAACTTTTTGCAAATATGAATGTCTCCGGAGACCCGCTGACGCGATGGCCCAGGAGAGGGTAAATTTACTATGGGGGTCAAATGTTCGAATACTGCTCTAATCTATGAATATAAGCGCAAATTATTGCCTGGTAACCAGAAAGTAAAAAAGTCAGGAGAGGTGGTAAAGTTACTATGGGGGTCAAAGTTGGAACTCCTCTAAATCTAATGAAATATAGCTCAAATTATTTTTAGGTAAACCAGGAGTAAAAAGTCAATTGGGTCAAATGTATGTGGTTCTTCCTTTCCAAGATATTTGGGGAAATAGGCTCAAAGGTCATTTGTTTATTCAAGAAAGGTCACCCGTTGCAATACCTAGATTCTTTGTAAAAAATAGTTTAAAACAAATTATGGATAATGATTCCAAATATGAAATGCTTTTGCACTTCGTCTCTTCTGGTGTTATAATGGAGAGGGTACAAAATTCCCGGTAGGACTCTATGGGGATGTGGACATCATACCCCTCCTATTACAGGAACCAACCCTATGCAAAATCAAAAAGCATATTTTGAATCAGTATCATTAAATTAAATGTTTTGATATTTTTTCAAAGAAATCTGGATATTGCAAAACGTTGACCTTTCCTTGAATAAACAATGACCTTTAGCCTAGTTTCCCAAATACATTGGAAAGAGGCACACATACCATGTGACCCAATTGACTTTTTGAATTCCTGGTTACCTAAAGAATAATTTGAGCATATTTCATTAGATTAGAGCAGTTCCAACATTTGTTTGACACCCATAGTAACTTACCCCTCTCCTGGAGCTACAAGCAGCAGTGACTCAGCTGGTAAGGTATGGTTTATCGCCAGACGATCAATGAGAAATTCTTCCACAATTACCGAACACTTCCAAAACCACGAACATGGAGCATTCAGACAGGAATGACAGATTTAATGTTTGAGGATCCACAATGGAGCACCAACTCATCGGCGAATAATTTCCAGTAAGGCAACTCTCTAACGTAAGGAGAAGTGGCCACTATAAGATCAAGACCTCACATTTGTGAATTTTCATAGGGTTATCGCAAAGGCAAAGTGCACAGAGCACCACGCCCTTAGAGGCATGCACGAATTTATATTATTTGAAGTTGGGACATTAATGGGACAGAGAAACGTGATTTGGGAGTGGTTGTTGTAATGAGACCAGGGCAAATTCTCGCGTTGCAAGAAATTGGGTTTATGTTAAGGATGATGGAATATGGCTGGCATAGCTTATAAGGATTAAGAAATTAGCTAGATGATAACTTGCTGTCATTCTGGTGCAAAATAGTAGCTCACAAAGCTTCTTAACAGGATCTGGTCATCTCTGATTTGCACATGTTATTGCCTAGGATTGACATTAGATAGAAAACAGACTTAACAGAACAAAAAAAAAAAAAAATTAAATAGTTGTAGTAGTTAAAAGTCTGGCCCAGTGTTTTAGAAATAAAAACATGTCTCTCGGTTTCGTTTAAGGACAAACCTGAAATGTAATCACATCCAACCTTTTAGCACATGTGATGAACCAACAAAACCAGGTGAAATCAAGCACATGAAGTGTGTTGTACAAAAGGCTACACTAGGATAACTAGTACAAACCTCGAGAAAATAGTAGAAAAGTTACACATTCATGCTGTATGCATTGTGAAAGATGAACCGAGAAGATTTGCGGCATCCACCATTTTGCCAAAAGATCATTTCCCTGATTATCACTGCAGTAGTGGGTTCAGAAAAGCTGAAAACTGCGTCCAAGAAGGAGACACACACCTCCTTCGGAATGAATCAAGAATTGGTCCGGACCATCAAAAAGGTGTGCGACCGAATCGAAGAGTCTCTTGAGATAATAGGTAATAAGGGAAAGGCACTAGAACCAATTATGCTACGTCCACAATTAACATTTACTCTTGATTTCTGTAAGATCCGCATTAAGTGATTATCAATCGATGGGAATCTTTTACAGCTATCATCTGCTAATATCTCTTTACCTCGTTTCAGTATCCAGTGTTCAATATACTTGGCAGGATGTTCTATACCATGTAGCAGATTTGAATTGAAATCACAAATTCACATCTTCTAGATGTTTTTGAATTCAGGATACTTTACGATCCATACCTTGCATGATCCGATATGTGTGTCGAGAGATTTTCAGGGGGCATTGGGATTTTGATTTGCTACAGGGAAAAGTTGGTTCCATTATCTTACTTTCATCAGTTGACACTTCTCTATCAATATGATATTTTGAAAATTACATAATGAATCTTAAAAATTGAACCATGGAAACCTGATCGTTTTGATCAGGTAAGGGTATTTAGGTATCTAAATTCAACATTGCTCATGATGTCATATCTCAATAGTGCATACCGCACCACACTAGAGATTTTCAGATAATCGCTGATAGTATATACCGCTACTACTACTACTAGACAATCGCATTAATGGGACAACATGACGCGATTTGGTGTTATTTCAGGCGTCAAGATGTGAAAATGGCGAGGAGGAGCAAAGGTAACTGTTTATAAATTGCCGTGTACTGTGTTGAACTGTTTCCAGCCTGGGCCACACGCAAACTGGTGGCTATTCGCAGCTGGTTCGGTGTTTCGCGCGCGAACCGTGAGCAGACGATAGTCACCAGGGAGATACGGTGCAAAATTCGGGAGACTCGCACAGCAACAAGTGCAACCGTACGGTAGATTTTCGAAGTATTAGCATATAAATAGTCGAAAAAGAAGCAAGAAATTTAATAAGATGGGTGATGCAGAAGGGCAAAGGCCAGTAACAGTTCAGGTCGTAACAGAGACAAGAAAATATGAAAGCACTACCTTTTACACCACCGAGTGAACCAATAGCACAGGGTAAAAAGCTTGGAAGAATGTTAAGAAAATTGAGAGGGAGTTCGATTCTTTAGGATAACTAGCCCCGAAGATAGAAAAGATGCACTCATTATATATGGAGGCAAATAAATAAGGAGACTAGAGAAAGTATCCAGACCAAAAGATAACAGAGGTGAAACCAATGCGTACACCAGACTTAGGAAAAACCTAAATGAGTACTCACTCCTAAGAAGAACAAACCACCATGCAAGATTTGTATTTTGAAAACAAGACCACAATGCGGAGAGGCAAAAAACCCGCCATATGCATCAAGACTACGTGAAAAAGCAGCAGAGTGTGAATTTGAAAACACAGACGAGAATACTTGAGAACCTAATACAAACATAGACAACCGCACACTCATTAGAAAAGCGTCAGCAAGTCGTGGCATACAAGAATTCCTAAAGAGGCAGCACAAATTGAGACAAACTAAACTGCAATTAGGATATGAAAGACCAGCAGAAAGTGGGCAAAATACAAAGATCATTTCGTCAAATCAGAAGCACAACAGGAAGTTCAGAAGAAAGTGGTTTCAGATCCTATTGGTAGGTACTGCGGATTCTACACCCATAAACCAGGAGAAAAACTTGTCAAGCATAACAGAAGAAGTGCAACCACATGTAAACGATGGAAACCCATTTCACATCTGTGTGTGAACGTGAAATCAAAGTAAAGATAGAACAACTCAAGACAAAGTTAAGAACACCAGAGTCTGAAGCGTAAATCAAAAAACATGTGCAAGAAAAAACATCTAAAGAGGAAGAAGACAGCACTAGTTCAGATGTGAGTTCACGCACAGGTCAAAGGTCAGTGAAAAAATCAGTCAAGAAAATAAACAGTGGCAAAAAAAACACAGTCAGCATAGAATAGATGATGTTGATGTGAGAATGGAGCCGGGATGGGAGCGGATGCCAATGTGATGGATGAACACCAATTTAAGGCCTTCAAAACAGAAACATCCAACGTTATCACATTGGAGGAAAAGCACATGAAGCTGAACAACCTACAGACTAAATTACCAGTGAAAGGAGAGTTCTGCACAATACTACGAACCAAAACGAGAGAGTTGAAGCGAACAGGACAGTCATAACAGGGGCATAACTCACCACCACTATTAGGGGAGAGAACGTATAAAGGAAATTGGATGTTACACATTGACCCAGAAGGCACTTAGGACGAAGAAAAACTACTTGAAAATCCAGAGATCCATCAAGATGAGGAGCTGCAGCTTCGCCAAAGAAGAATTCCACAAATCTTCAAAGCCATAGGCACAGAAACCCCGTCAAGTACCATTCTACTGCAGAAACCTTGAAGAAATGGCTAGACTCATCAGTGGAGGAAGACATATTTGAGAAAGGACCAGAAGGAGAAGCAATCACATGGTGCAGCCCCCGTCACCAAACATTCAACAGGGATGATCGTAACCTAACCATTCCACATTCCTATATTTACCATACAGGACCCCGAAAGCATCTCAGCTAGTCCAGACATCTAAAAACCAAAAATGATCCCATCAAGATGGGGCAGTCAACACGGAACCCCAGCAAATCAGTGACATTCCTAAACATAATGAAAATCTTCCCAACATCCGTCTATGGAAATGCCCCGTTCTGTCGTAAAAAGACAGGCTCTATTTATGATGACGTTATTGAGAATGATGTGGACATTTTTGTGATAACTGAAAACATGGGTTGTGAAAGCGATCCTGTGGGTCATTGCTGAGATGCTGCCCGAGGGATATTCCTTCCTGCACTTCCCCAGGAAGTCTATGCCATGGTGGGTGGGATAATCCACAAAACTGCCTAAACATTCAAAATTACACCCACCAGGCATGAATAATGTGGTATAAACCAAAAACTAGTGTTAGACTCATCCTTGTGTATCGTCCACCACCATCCAGGGAAAATGGTCTCAAAATAAGTCATTCTTAATGAGTTGATATTTCCTTAATGAGATTGCTCTTGTTCCCGCTAAACGATACTGATGGTGTGTGTTACTCCCCGCTAAACCGGAGTCTATTCATTTTTGGAGATTCTGGCTGCTAATGGTTTTCATCAGATATCTATGGCCCCAACCATACCATAAAGATGGTCACACTCTGGGCCTGATCATATCTCGTCTGAAGATGGATTGTTGCTGGGTGGGACCTATTGCCTGGCTAGGCTCTGATCATGTTTGATGAATGGTACGTTAGCAGCCAGAATCACACTCATGAAACTATGTGCACCATCAGAAATATTAAGGAATATTGACAAGGCACTCTTCTCAAATGACATTTCGTTGCCAGTTGGCAGTCTTGACTTTCGTGAGGGCTCAGTTGATGCGGTGCTTGGTAAATTTGAGGAGTCTTTAATTGTGTACTCGCTTCCCATGCACCTCCTCAAAAGCGTTCCCGCATTATTAGAACCACGATCACTTGGTTTAATAAAGATATTGATGATGCCAGACGTGAACGTAGACGTTTAGAGAGAAAATGGGTAAAAAATAGAAATAGTGTCGATCTGATGCATACCACTGTACAATCAGCAGGTGACTGGTAAACTCATTAATCATGCTAAGGAGGTTTAATACAGAGAACAATTAGAAAACGCTAACAACAAAACCATGTTTGTATTGACTAAGCATCTGAATCCCAAAACTAAACAACTTCCTCACTGTAATTCAAGCTACTGAACATAGTAGCTCATTTTTTTTTTCTGCAGTTTTTAGCGACAAGGTATACAAAATCAGGGAAAAGGGACCTTGATATGATCCAGGTCAACTCGCATGAAATGATCAAGCGGGATAATACTGATGAGACCGTTCAATACATGGTTAATCCAGCACTGTTGAAGAGGTAACCAAGGTATTATGTCAACTCCATCAAAAATCATGCTCCTTGAACACCATTCCATGGTGTGGACTTAAGGAGAATGTTGCAACTTTGGCTAGCCATTAACACTGATCATTAACAAGTCGCATCCGCATGGTGTTTCCCAGCTAGCTTCGGGAAGCTGCCGTGACACACATTCTCAAAAAGCCTTCCTAGACAAAGAGGTGCCTCAAAAACTATCGCCCTGTGTCAAATATTAGCGGCGTGTCTAAGTCATGAGAAAAATAGTAGTGCCCAGATTAAAGGATAATCTTGTCTCAAATGACTTTATATGAGAAGTTTCAGTCAGCTTACAAAGGAAACGAAACAGCACTGAAACGGCACTTCTGCGTGTCAGACGATATCCTCAATGCAATTCAAACGTAGGCCAGTTGCTATTGTGCTGTTAGATCTTTCTGCAGCTTTTGATAATGTTGATCATGCCATTCTTTTGGATTAGGTTACGTGTTACTTCAAAATTCAAGGTACTGCCTTACAGTGGATTCGGTCTACTGCAGACAAAGCCTCTTTTCGTTTGCGCATTGGGGATGCAATTTCAAACAAGATCATCATCCCTTCGGTCTTCCTCAGGGTTATGTGGTCGGGCCTCTCTTGTTCATAATGTACACATAATGTATCGCATCAATCATCAGGAAGCACAATATTGCTTACCAATGTATGCTGATGATGTGCATCTATTGACATTTGATCCGAAGATTGATGGTGATGCCAAACATGCTGCACAAAAGACTCTCTGTTTGATTGATGAAATCAGTGAGTGGAGGCGCTGTACAACTAAAAACTCAATTGAATGATGAAAGAAAAGACAGAATTTTTCATGGCATGTTCATCATATTAAAAAAGGCGCCTCAAAGATAGTACCCATTGTTCAGGGTCGGACAGTGGATGTTCCAGTCTTCGGCAATAGAAACTGGTGTCGTGTTTGATCAGACAATGTCGATGATTCTCGAACATGTAAAGGTCATCATAAGTCTGTTAACTTCCACCTTCGCCAATATTTACCGGAATCCACGCTTTATCACATTGAGAGTTGTCATCCATCCGGCCGTTCACTGCTTTATCTCGCATGACTATGCCAATTCACCTTTGTATGGAATGGTCGTCCAGAGATCGGAGTAGACTTCAGATTTTGCAGAAAAGAGCAGCCAGGCTGGTGGTCAGATCTGATAGAAGGACACCAGCAACACCACACTTCTTAAAGAGCTCCATTGGATACCAATTAGTGAGCGCGTTGTCTTTAAGCTTGCTTCTTACTTACAAGGCATTTACGGACAATTGCATCTTACTTGTCCGAATACCGGATCTGGCTAGACTCATCAGTGGAGGAAGACATATTTGAGAAAGTACCAGAAGGAGAAGCATCACATGGTGCAGCACCCGTCAGCAAACATTCAACAGGGATGATCGTAACCCTACCATCACAATCCATTATATTTACCCATCCAGGGACCCCGACAGCACCCAGCGAGTCCGACCATTCTAAAAACAAAAAATGATCCCATCATGACCGGGCAGTCAATACGGAATCCAGCAAAACATCGTGACTTCCTAAAAACATAATGAAAATTTTCTCCATATCCGTCTATGGAATGCCGTTCTGTCCGTAAAAAGACGGTCTCTATTTATGAGGACCAGTATTGAGAATGATGTGGACATTTTTGTGATAACTGTAACCTGGTTGGCTGGTGAAAAGCTATCTGTCGCGTCCACTGGCTGAGATGCTGCCTGAGGGATATTCCATCCTGCACTTTTCCCAGGAATCTGATGACCATGGTGGTGGTGGGTTAAAAATCCACAATCTCATTGCCTAAACATTCAAAAAACACCACAGGCATTAATAATGTGGTAATAAACAAAAAACTCAGTGTTAGACTAATCCCTGTGTATCGTCCACAACCACCTTCAAGGAAAATGTTCTCAAAATAAGTCAATTCGTAAATGCGTTTGATACTTCCTTAATGAGATGCTCTGTTCCCGCCTTTTCTAAAACGATAACCACGCTGGCGGCCCCTTGGTCTGACCTCCCGATAAACCGGCAGTCTATTCATTGGTTGGAGTATATATGGCTGATATGGTTCTAACATAGACATATCTATGACTCTACCATAAAGATGGTCACACTCGGGAACCTGATCAGATCTCGTCTTGAAGATGGATTAGTTGCTGGGGGGGACCTCTTGACGGGCTAGGCTCTGATCACGTTTGATTAATTGTACGAGTAGCAGCCAGCATCACACTCCTGAGAAATATGTGCACCATCAGAAATATAGGAAGTATTGACAAGGACTCTTTCTACAAATGACATTTGCACCATGATTGGCAGTCTTTGACCTTCGTGAGGGACTCAGTTGATGAGGTTGCTTGGTAAAAATTTGAGGAGTCTTGAATTAGGGTACTCGATTCCCATGCATCTCCTCAACAAAGCCGACCCGCGTTCCCGCATTATTAGACCAAGATCAACTCCCGGCTTAATAAGATATTGATGATGCCAGACGGTGAACGTTGACGTTTAGAGAGAAAATGGGTAAAAACTGAAATAGTGTCGATCTGCCGATGCATATACACTGTACAATCAGCAGTTGACTGGTAAAATCATTCATCATGCTAAGGAGGTTTTACAGAGAACAATTAGAAATGCTACCACAAAACCAGTTTGCTACTAGAAAAGTTATGAACCCCCAAACTAAAAAAACTCCTACCGTAATTCGCTACTGAACTAAGTAGTCATTTGCCAGGTTTTTCAGCGACATGGTATACAAAATCAGACGAGACCTTGATAATTATCCAGCTCCAACTCGCATGGAATGATCCAAGCGTGACAATACTTGATGAGAACGTTCCAATAACTGAGTTATCCAGTCACTTGTTTTGAGACCGGGGAACCAAGGAGACCGAGTATCGTCAACTCCATCAAAAAATCAGGTTCCTTAGCACATTCCATTGAGTGGGCTTAAGGAGAATGTTGCAACTCTGGTCGAGCCATTAACACTGTCATAGCAAGTAATCCGCACTGGTGTTTCCCAGTAAGAGCTTAGGGAAGCTGCAGTGACAACCCATCTCAAAAAAGCATCCCTGGACAAAGAGGTGCTCAAAACTATCGCCCGTGTCAATATAGCGAGTTATAAGTTCATCGAGAAAATAGTGAGTGCCCAGATTAAAAAAAAAGACATCTGGTCTCAAATGACTTAAATGAGAAGTTTCAGTCAGCTTACACAGAACGACACGCACTGAAACGGCACTTATGCGTTGTCAAGACCGTTATCCATCAATGCAATCAAACAGTAAGGCAGTTGCTATTGTGCTGCTAGATCTTTCTCAGATTGTGATACTGTTGATAATGCCAATCTTTGTGGATAGGTTTAGTATACTTTCAAAATTCAAGGTACTGCTTACAGTGGATCGGTCTTACCTGCGAACCGCTCTTTCGTGGGCGCATGGGGATGGCAATTTCAACCAAGCCATTCATCTCCACCTTCGGTCTTCCTCAGGTTTGTGGTCGGGCATCTCTTTTTCATAATGTACACATACTGTATCGAAAGTCATCATCGGGAAGCACAAATGCTACCAATGTATGATGATGTGTGCAGCTCTATTTGGACATTGATCCTAAGATTCGATGGTGATCATGCCCAAACCACATGCTGCCAAAAGGTGCGACAAGCCCCTACTGTTACGCCCTACTGCATGCACCCTCACTCTGTCCGAGTGGTAACTGCGCTTGTAACAACTCAAATTGAATGATGAAAGACAGGACGAATTTTCATGGCATGGTCATCCTATTACACAAGTCGCCTCAAAAGATCATACACTCAGGGTCGGACAGTGGATGTTCCCCACTCCTCGGCAATCAGAAACCTTGGTGTCGTTTGATCAGACAATGTCTATGACTCTGAACAGTAAAGTTCATCATTAAGTCTGTTAACTTTCCCCTTCGCAATATTTACAGGATCCACAGCTTTTATCACATTTGAGAGTTGTCATCATCTGTTCCGTTCAACTGATTTATCTCGCATGACTTAGGCCAATTCATTTTATGGAAGGTAGGCACCAGGAGATAGGCACCAGTAAACTTGCAGGATTTTGCAGAATAGAGCAGCCACAGGCTGGTGTTAAGTCTGATAGAAGGACACCAGCCACCCCAATCCTTAAGAGCCCCATTGGCTACCAATTAGTCAGCGCGTTGTCTTTAAGCTATGCTTCTTACTTACAAGGGAATTTCCGGACAAGTGCCATCGTACTTGTCCGAATACCGATCTTTGTAGATTCCTGGCAGGCCAGGATTGCGATCTGTAGATGACAAGACGCTCCTTACTGTTCCTCGTACAAAAGTCAGTGGGTGACAGGGCTTTCAGCAATGCGGCCCCTAGCTATGGACAATATTTGCCTATCTGGTTCGCCACTCCAAGGCCATTGTTTACTTTTAAGAAAGCTTCTAAAATTTCATCTATTTCCTAAGAGTTGATCGGGTGCTTAAATTATTTTTTGTTATTGACTTTTTTATTTTTTTTATTTTTTTTACTGTTTTCTTTTTTTATTTTATAGTTTGATGTTAGTACTTACTCATGGTTTTCATGTTTACAACGACCGGTGTATTACTATGTTTTTTTGGCTAAATAGTAATTAATCTCTATTTTTTTTAAAGCGCTTTGACCTTGTTTTTGAGAAGGCCTATATCAAATGCCGTTTGTATTGATAGTTGTGCAGCCAAAGCCAAGATTCAAGAATATTCCAACGACCTGACCAGAACCTACCACATGATCAGAGGAAGCATAGACATCAGAATTCCAACAAATACATGGAAAGGAATAGGATTCTCTCAAGCAACTGTTGTTGAAGACTTCACGTAAAGTTCACGGATTGCAAGATTTCTCGAAATAGACTTGAAGTCGGGATACCATCAGCTATCTATACACCCCTGACTCGAGAAGCATAGCAACATTTAGTAGTCCATGGGGAAACTACAGAACCAAAGCGCTAATATTTGGAGCTAAAATCATCACAAGACTTGTTCGACGAGACAATCTACAGAATCGTTGGAGACATTCACTTTATTGCCTTGGACCAAAGAGATGATCTCCTTATTGGGGGAGCCACCAAGGAAGAACATAACCAGACTCTGAGAAACAGTCTACAAAGAGCAGCCGATTATGGCATCAATTCAACGAAGAAAATTGGCCAATTGGTGTAGATGAACTAGAATTCTACGGGTACAGATTTACCAAAGACGGACTAAAGCCAACAGTGGAAGAAAAGACCAAAGCTGTCAAGGAAAGCAAAGCCCCAGGGCCAAAGACGAAGTCAGAAGTTTCCTTGGATGATTGGGTATTATCAAAAGGTCTACCCAGATCATTGACAGCACCACTCAGAGACTCACGAGGAGGCAAAGAAAAGATTTGTTGTAAAGTTCAAGTGGGACCGGAAGGAAGAACAAAGAGCCTTTGAGGACCCAAAAAGAGCATCACGAGTGAAGTTGTCAGGGATCTGCGACCCAGCCAAAGCCTATCGTCGTAAGATCGGAAGAGCGAGCTACAATGAAGGGCTTCGGCAGGGTTATTTCAGCCTACAGCAAAGGGGGACTGCAAACAGTTACTTCACAGTAGATCGTTGTCAGACGCTGCTGTGAGAAAAGGATATAGCCAAACAGAGAAGGGTTTGCATAGCGGTTGTGAAATGGTCTAAGGATAGATTCAGGCTGTACCTTCTAGGTGCGCCAAAGTTCAAGATTGTGACAGCACATAAAAACAACTGGACCAATGTTAAATGAGGCAAACTCAAAGCTACCACAAGAATTGAGAAGTGGGTTATGGAGAGGCAAAAGAGTACAATATGAACTACTCTATGAACCTGGCAAGGATGAACAAGACCCGCTAGACTTCTTATCCAGACACTATACCTACGACAGATCAGATGACACCGAGAAGGTGATAAAGCAAAATTGGAGAAGATGACATGCGTTCTTCTCAACAGATTCAAGCAGAAAACCCAGCAAGATGATCAACTGCAGGAAGTTAAGCAAGAGAGATCACCAGAGGAGACTGGGAACATCACAAGAAAGATCCTGATATAGCCCCTTACGGCATTAAGACAAGAACTATATGTAGCAGACAAGTTCATCTTCAGAATGAATCAGATAGTCACACCAGCATGTCTACAGAGGAAGGTGATCAAAGCAGCTTACAGCTTAGGGCATCTTGGGTATGACGAAGACGAAGAGCATTGCTTCGACAGAAGTATTGGTTCCAGGCTGAACTCCATTGGTTGAAGGATTCATGGACAATGACTTCGAAATGCCAAGTGGACTACAAAAAGAATACAAAACAGAACCCGTCAAAGCATCACCACTACCAAAAGAACGTGGAGTCATAGATGTGGATTTTGGAGGACCATTCCAGATGGACACTATAATCTTGTAGCAGTGGAAAAAGATCAAGATATCCAGAGGTTGAAAAAACTCATTCTACCGGATTTGATTCAACCAAGAGAAGTTAAAGAAAGATGTTGCAACACGGCACACCACGGGAAGTTGGAAGTGACAACGGACACCATTCAATTATCATGCTTTCCAGAGAATGGCAAAAACAAGAAGGGTTCCAACACCATTAATAAAGTAACCCCAGAGCATGCCAGAGAGCCAACGGGGGGGGGAAGCAGAGATCTTCATGAAAATGCTTAACAAGACAGAAAACAGATCTCAAAAAGCTGCACGGAAAAGACGTTGATGTAGCGATCCAGGAAATGCAAACTGGATATCCGCTCGGCACCACATCCAGCAACTGGAGTAACACCATATGAAGCAATAATGAAGAGACTGATCAGAACCAAACTTGACCCCACAAGCAGAGTTAAAGAGGGACTACAAGATAGATAAACAAGTAGAAGATCGCGACAAAGAGTACAAGAATAAGATCTCAGCAAGCAAGAAAACAAGAAACACAAAGAAACATCATCAACATAGGTGATTTTGTATGCTGAAACAAGCCAAGCAGAAACAAATGGACCTTCAGAATATGAACCGAACTTCTACAGAATCTTCCCGTATTGATGGATCGTCCTTGCGGCTAGAAGAATATCTGATGGACGAGAAGTGTACAGGGGGGACGCCAGCAAGTTTAAACTGGTGAATAGAACTATGTTGTCCAAAATCTCTCAATGAACAAACATCAACCAAGAGCAAAGAGTGGAGAGAGAAACATTCACTACAACGTACTACAATAAAAACCAACAACAAACACCAACCAGCCAGAAGGAATCCAGAACAAGATCATCGGATCAACGATCAAGACAAGCAGTGGAGGCAAACACCAACACGACTCCACCCGAGAAAGCAAAACCAGGGGGGGGGGGGGAAAAAACCACAGCGGAACAGAAGACCACCTGATGACATGGCAGACTACATCTGTGACTAGCTTGCAGAACTTTTTAAAGCACACATGGTTACATTTTTACCATCATTAGTTCTGACTACAGTGTTCAGACAAACTTAATTATTTTGTTGTTTTTTGGTTTTGTAAAAAAAAAATGGCTAATCCAATCAGTATTGTTGTTAATAGCCATCAAAATTTAAATGAAAGTAAAGAGAAATGAAAATCGTATAGTAGTCAGAATTGTACAATGCAACAACTTACTAACAGTCCAGGTAATACAAATAACCAAATTACAACCTTGACCAGCATGAATGTGTTTCGAGAAATTCAAATTATTTAAAATTGTGCAAATAAACACTACACAGCAACAGTATGTAACATATTCACAGAATAATGCATTCTTGTGAAGATAAATTGAGATTGGCATGGAAGGGACACGACTACGGACAGTGTATGTATCAGAGTTGGCGAAAAAGGACGCTTTAAATATTCAGACATTTACTTTGTTATACACTCAACAAAATGTGAGTGAAAGGTTAAGCTAGAGTTCAGAGGTGCTTGTTATATTTCAATGTGTTTGAATCACAGTCAAGATGACTAAAAACTGAAAAGTGAATGAAAAGGTTTTGAGCAAAAAAGCGAATATAGAATGATTATAGTAATCAAAAGATTTTGAATTGAGTTATGACACCAATTTTGGAACTGGTAAAAGACACTAGAATGAGTTCAGGTTATTTAGTGGAAATGCCATGTGACATTAAGTTATGGAAGAAGCATCTCGTGAAAAAAAGGAGACAATTCATATCCTTCAATATGCATACCACCCAAACCTAGAGAATTGTCAGATATATCGCTGTGATAGGATATACCGTCACTACTACTACTAGGCAATCGCATAAATGACCAAAATGAAACAGCTCGTTTGAGTGTTTATTTGCAAGCGTCAGATGGAAAATTTACTGTCTTCAAATGATGTCAGTTTTGTCAGTTTGTAATTTAAAATTATATCGCATGAAAATGCATGATGGGATTTTTTGTGGGGTCTGCTTTTTTAGTCTCTATTGGTTAGTGTGAATATAATTATGATCGCATCAAAGACATGCGACCAATTTCACCAGATCCATTCATCTCTTGTTAATCCAAATACAAGAAAGTAGTACAATATTACAACTTATAACCGGCATTAATGTATGAAAGGTTGTATTTTTGTTTTACCCCCCCAATATAAAATTGTATTCAAAGTTCCTGATCAGCAACATATAATAAACATATATAAGACTTGTTTGTTAATTTCCATTACATTTAGGCAGCTAGAATACTTCAAGGACAAAATAATGTTACCCTAATAGTGTTGTCAGGTGACAGCTGGGACGGGGTTGGGAGGGGGGGGGGGGTCAATATTGTCTCCCCAAATGTTTGCTAAAGGCTCCCAGTATACAACATATATTTTGCTGCTTGGGGAACTCTGTGTGTATATATGACATTGCCTGTGATTCTTCATCACAAAAAAATATTGTTCATTCTAGCCTATTTAGGCATTTTTAAAATGGGGGGGGGGGGGTCAATAATGTCTCATAAATTTTTGCTAAAGGTTCCCAGTGGAACAAACATATTATTTGCATGCTTGATGGGACTTGTGTTGTATTATATAGACATTTGCTGGGCTTTCATCACAAAATTTTGTGCATGTAAGCCTATTTTAGGAGTTTTTAACATTTTTCGGCGGGCGTCCATTTGAAATAGACTATAAGTACCACCTACAGGGCTGAAGATTTTGGCAACATGTTTTTTCTTGTTCTTATGTGATCTCCTGAAGCTATCTAGACATGTGGCTTACTTTCAAAAAAATGCTTACGGGACTTTATTTCATGACATGTTGCTCCCACACTATATATTTTTGCACACAAAAAATTCCAAAATGAATTGGATCAGAGTAAAACCTATGGATCAATAGCATGTTTAAACCCCAGATTTGAAATAGATCTTGGATGAGAGTTCTTCATAAAAATATTGCACAGAATCAACTTAATCAGATGAAAGTTTCATGATCAATGATGTTTTAAAAACGAATTTGAAAACAGATTAGTATTTGGGATAAAGAGTTGATTTTTCTTAACAATACTGCACAAATAAACTGCTGTCTAAAGACCACTTTAATAACTCTTGCTTGTCACAAAGTCAAGTTGAAAATGTTATAAACGTAGCTTCGTGAGCTTGGCAAAGAACGTATTATAACTATGTCTGGTATCTTAGTTTTAATGAAGTCTTCCTCAGCGTGATTCTAAACATGGGACTTGAAGAAATTTTTTCAAGCTTATGGCAATGGACAAACTAAAATAGTTAAGTTAGAGACAATAAAGTTATTGAAAAAAACGCCAGATCTTGTTTCTGCGCCAACTGGACCAAGTGATAATTGACTCTTTGGATGTTTCACAATACTTAACATGTTAAAATTCATAATATAATATAATTAATGCATGATTATCATTGAATTCACTGAATCTGATGTGCACTATATCTGTGAGCAAAGGTCAAGGAAAGTTACAATGTATAATCGAAAAAACAAACGGAGAAACTAATTTTTTCAATGTCCAGCAATTTTTCAACACCTACTTCTTACTGTTTGACCAATAAATTATAAGACTATTAAAGACAATTGCCCTGGTTAAAGCTTAGTTCATTCCCGATTGGTATTTATTACATGAAAGCAACCATTTCCACTTCACTGTATTGAATGGAACATGCAAGCATTCAGGTAAAACAAAAAAAATACAGCAAGTAAACTTGCGTCAAGATGGCAGTCTGAAACTTGACCCTCAGATGACCTTTGACCTTGGTCCATGACCTTGACATCATCCACAAATTGAAGGAACCCATATTGCACCTTAACCCCAAGTAGGGTTTAAATCGGACCGTAAACGTTCGAAGAGGACCGCGAAAAACGAAAACCTAACCAAAACCTAACCAAACTGGAACACACACACCCTAAACATTACCCAAATCCACATTACCACGTACACCCGGACATTCGCACCCTCACAATATACCCCTCTGCTTTTCAAGCCAGGGGGATAAACAACAATGTAAAAGGTAAAAAGTCCGGAGTGTTTTCAAAAATATTTAAAGAAAATGACTACCCTATTCATGATTTAAAAAAAACCCGATGTGTTTACCCCCCTTTCTAAAATGTGTCATTTTCATATTTATTTGTGCATGAAAAGGAAAAATGGTATTCGCCAGAGGCCCGTTCGCGGGTGGCCCCGCGCATTTATTTGAATAATTAAAATTCCGGTTCCGAAAATTTATAACAAAATAACAATAATAAAAAAAAGAAAATATTTTGTTGTGTTTTGAGAAGTATATAATTTTTTTTATTTATTATGTAAAGAACCGCTCTAAATTCGATGGAGTTGGTGAGTATTTGGTGCACGTGCTGGGCCACTGAAGGAAAAAGTACAAAACTGGTCGAGGTGATCACAAATCTTGTCATCATTTCCCAAACCAAAATAGGCCCTGCATTGAAATCAGTTCTATAATCCCTCCAGATACCTCCACAGGACCAAATTTTTGGAAATTCGTGGACCAGTTAAAGAGTTTTTGCCAACGTAAGTAAGTGCAATTGATTTGTTATTCGACGAAGGGGAGGGCCGACGCCCGGATCATTCATGCCCCGTAACGGGCGGTAGGCCCCCTTAGTACTAAAATCATGGGGGGAAAAAATTTGATATTGTGTACCCCACCCCAAAAAAACATGTGGGGGGGGGGTACATGTCGACCCTCGTCACCCACCATTGACGCCCATGTGGTTGTAGGACGTTTATTTGGAAATGGAATAAGTATAGTATGTTCTCTACAAAAAGATGTCCTCTTGCTAGAACGGGTGGTGCGTCAGGTTTGTGGTTGCATTAAGATTTTACAGGTATTTCACCCCCATAAATTTGAATTCGAATTTTCCTTCCAATACGCCATATGGTATAAGGCCCGTCGTAGCCAGGAATTTATGTGGGGGGTGGGGGTTGCGGATTGCCAGACAGCGGGACCTTGCCCCCTACCAAAAAATTTTTTCGGACAGCCTGCGCCCTACCCCCGCCACACCGCCGTTGACCACCACAAATGTTGTCACCGTCGCCTCCAAGATTCTGACCGCGGCCAGGGGGGGGGGGGGGGGAAGGAGGGAACGAATTACACATCAACACCTCCAATTAAAGCAGTATAAACAGTGAATAATGGTAGTATTGCGTGTGACCAGTATTTATTGAACCAACAGTATCAAATAAGCACAACCCTTACACAAAACACGCGGACATAATTTTACAATGACAAAGCGGACCTTCAACATGATAAGCGGACCTTTGTCATTTAGGGGGGCCCCGGGGGGGGTGCGTCGCACCCATCGCACCCCCCCTGCGTACGGCATGATGGTACTGTAAAATTACTATGTCCCAAACTCTTTTGCCGATGGTTCCATTTTCGGCAGAGACCAACCCACCCAGCATGAATACGGGACTTTTTGCTTGCAATTAGTATTTTTTCGTTATTTTCCAGCTGGTTGGGGCTGTTCCAGGGTTAATTTTTTACCGTATTTTTCCGGGGTTATACACCAATTTTAAAAGGTTTTAAGTGCCACACCCGCTCCGGAGTGGCAAACTTACACCCTACTAAAATTATAAGCTATACGTAGAAATTTTCAGGTGGTTTCACCCCTAATCTGCCCTAAGCAGCGTAACTGCACACAAAACCAGACCGTGATTAGACCCATTACACGACCCCACCCCCCCCCCCCTTCTCTACTAAAAACACCACCCCTTTTCCCCGACACCCCCCCCACCGTTTCTAAACATTGGTAAAATATTTGTTTTAATATCTTCCCAAAAAACCCCCCATACCCAATACTCACAAACATGGTTTTTAAAATCCTAAAACATTTTGAGGCCATTTGCCCAATGGGTGGTTTAGGATTGAAACCAAGCATTAGAGATTTCGACATTATTCCCTTCATAATACCTAAACACTAATTGAAACCAGTGTTAAAAAAACACTGTTGCGGGTTGGTGCTAGAATTGAACGTGTCTTTAGTAAAAACGATTACTAACTAAATGCAACACAGTAATCTCAACCGTACCACGTCCTTCCCATTTTCTGTTTTTTTCTTTCTTTTTTTGTTGACACAGGCATTTTTAAAATCTGCCACACAGAAAATTATACACCCCCAACACGCCGGGAATCCCTCTTCCGTATTCACGCGAAGCCCCGGACGATAACCCCCGTACCAACCCCCCCCCCCTACCCCCAAAGTTTCTATTTTCCACTCTATATTTACCTCTTAGATACACCCACCTGTCACTTGCTACTTTATCTGTCCCAAGCGCGTATTTTCTATTTCCGCTCATTTCACCGCTAACTTACCTGATATACGCGGTGAAAACAAAAATGAATTAACACACAAGCCTACGAAAACCCTGTTACATATAAACCACCACTTCGTCCCTCCACCTTCCCCCCCCGCCGGATATGCCGATACACTGAAACACCCCCCCCCCCCCACCACTCCCTGACGTCCCGTATTCCTCTCACACACGTTCAGGCAAACGGATTTCTGCCCATTGCCAACTGCCTTAGATGCCCAGGCCCTCCAACCCCCCACACCCGTTCCCCAACAGACAGGCCCTTCCCCCCCAGCCCACCCGACTGCCCGCCCACCCCACGCTATCCCCCCTCACAGCCCCACCCCCCCGCCTCTATCCCCACCCACACCCCAACCACGCCATCTCAGCGCCCACCCATCGAACCCCCCGCCAACACCCGCGAGACACCACCCACAGACTCACCCCCGCGACCCTACCACCGTCTGCACCCCCATCTTGGCAACACCTTGGTCATCCTTTCTCTAGATTTCTGCCCTGCCACCCTACCGACCATTTAATGCTCGCTCCAGAACAACGCAGAGGGGTCCCCCCCCCCTACATTATCCTTACGACCTCACCCCGTCCAACCCCATGATCCCACCCGCCCCCCCCTTCGCAATCTCTACGTTTTAAAGCACCCAACGACGCGCCGACGATGTACATGAATTACTTCTTGAGTTCAAACCGGCCCCTCCGATGTGACCATCCACTCATCCGTCTCTCGACCCCGGTGTAACGGCTTTCGGAGTGTAGATGACCAGGCTCAGGCTCCTTAGCCTGGTTGGGGTGATTCTCTAGACCTTCTATCGTTTTGGATTAGTATGTTTGTCCCTATTCCATCTGTTTGACAGATGATTTGGGTTTTGTTTTTTCATGTTCGCATAGTAAAGTGCATTCCGGTACCAATAAACCTCACTCCCAAGACACACCTCGAGAGTTATTTATGAAAGATCTCCACAGAATCCCACTTTCAGAACCAACACCGGACATTCTTCCATAAACAGCCTTTCGAATGTCGGAACAATATTTCGACGGGAAAAGAATCCATCGCCACGTGGATGATGTTACAACCGAGATTGGACTTTATTCAGTATATTGAATACATAGTTCGACGGATCTGCACTCGAACGGTCTCTGAATTGTTGAATCAAAACCAAAACAACAAGAAAGCAAGCATAAGTGAAATCCAAAAAAAAACAAAAACGAAAAAACAAACAAAAACGAAGCAAAATCAACTTGAAAGTTCCATTCAAGTCGAAACAACGACGCCGTCCCCCCTTTAACCAAGAAAATAGGAAATACTAATTCCAAAGCACTGCCCCAATTAACATTAACGCAAGAACAAGTGCAGTTTGGTTACAGTTCGAGAATTATTTAAACAATAAAAAAAACGCATTTAAAAAAAAAAATGAAATGTTCTAAAAAAAAGAATTCGGAATGGAAGGAAATGGGACCAAGTTTGCCAATGGGGCACACGCAATTGATTGATACTTGGTGCTCTCTTTAAATTTATTAATTTTATATGGCCGTTTTGCTGGTCGGGAGACCAGCCCGATGAGCAAATCTTGACTGACTGGATGCACTGATGACTGAGTCCGTTGCCGTTTTGAAAGTTGTTGCCTATACGATGACCAATTTTCAAAGAAACCACCTTATTAGCCTACTCTTGAAAAGCTTACAGCTGGTAGGGCCGTGCGGATCGCGGCAAGGAAAAAGGATTTGTTTACGGCTACTATAATAGTTTTACTATCAAATTACAATACAAACCGTCAAGTACCAAGCACCCACTTTGAAAATTTTTTTTTTTTAGACAGAGTATTAAAGTTCTATTATAGTCGTTCTGGCATTATAAATTGTGTCAGTTGGGCGTTATATAGGGTTGGTGCCATTATTTTGCAACACTGTCCAAGGCTGGCGATCGCGTCCCACATAACCAGTTCGCCCATTCGAATTCGGACTCAATAATCATTCGGTCCCAGTCAGTGCGGTAGTCACGGCGAATGGCCCCACGTTAATTCGGTCCCATTAGGAAAACGAGTGTTAAACAATAACGGCGTGGAACCCACTTAAAAACCCTTGGCCTAACATTTAATACGAACATGATCATACTTCAAAGATATTAATGTGATTATAATGTAAAAACAATCATTGAGTATCGTTACAGTAGACCCACTCATGGAAAATCTAGCTCGTCAAATTGGATAATTTTAGGCGTGTGTGTCTAATTTTACCAGTCGTTTTGCAAACTTTAATTAAAAAACTATTAGCTAAATTAAATATTTACGCATGGAAATCTTTAAATAAAGAAAACAATTTTGGTCATGTTTGCTAATCAAGTTAGCATTAATTCATCTTACATTATTAGGCACTGTGCTTATGGAAAGGAACAGACAGTATACAGTATGAATTCGTGTCGAATTGCAAAAACAGAATTATATTTGTAATGCATTTTTGTGTTCAAAACATAATGATAAAATAACAATTTAGATAGTTTTATTGGCGTTTGTTTCACACTTTAAAAGCGTGGCATACGCGGAAACGCGGTTCATCAAAAATAGGGAAAAGCAAAAACATGCAACAAAATAATTTTATTGAAAACAATAACATGTAACATCTTTGGGTTGGTAAATGATGTCCGTATTTATGTGTACTACATATACAGGTATTAGGATACATTTACAGGAATCACCAAAATTAGTATTGTGACTTTCACGGTTGACTTAGTTCCTATATAGTGTTAATAGTCTACTGGGAAAGGCCATGGGATTCAACGAGCTCGCATAAGCTTGCAAATTGGTATTTCACCCGTCGTGTAATACGACTGAAACATCACGGATGATGAAATATGAAAATTAATTCATGAAAGCCCAGGTAAAATTCATTCAGCCCTTTTCTGACCCACTAGCCATCTTCAAAGCAAAAATTTTCTCGGATTGGGACGAGAAGAGGAGAGAATCGCAATAGGGGGCCTATTATAAGTTGTGTTGATAAAACAAAAACAAGGGGAAAAACGACTACGATATTCAGTGTACCAGAAGTGAGAGAAGAAAGTAGAAAGGCAACCGATATCACAAATGAACAAAAATCAGATATTAAAAGTCACGGTGTGGTTCATTTGGGTCCGAATTGGCAGGGGGACCGAATTGACGGATATGAGGCCGAATGGTGTAATATATATTTTTACTGAGCCGAAATGTACGTGTTTTTCCATTGGGGCCGAATTGGCATGGGAAAGAATTGAAGGGTGGACCATTGACCATCGAGAGACCCGGAATTGACTGAGTCTCCGAATTGGCAACGGACCGAACCACCGAACGGACTGGGACCAACAAACGTAAATGCAATATTTACCGTATTTGTAAAGGGTTTAAACAATCTTCTGACTATCATGTGAGATGAAAGAAGGTAAATTCATTGACTATTATGTGAGATGAAAGAAGGTAATCAATTTCAATTCTTTTCCGCCGTTATCGTACTCAAAATTGCTTTTATGGAAAGAATTTAGTATTTCTGCCACAGGC